>CAUYQV010007318.1:0-70152 GCA_963574575.1 Galagoides demidoff
AGATGACCATCCCTTCACCCTGAGTCTATATTTGTCTTTTAAGGTAAGGTGAGATTCCTGAATACAACAGATGTCTGGTCTGAGTTTCTGTATCCAATCAGCCAATCTGTGCCTCTTTAGAGGACAATTTAAGCCATTCACGTTCATAGAAATTATTAATAAGCCTGGTAAAATTTTGGGCATAGAGTTGCTCGAAAGTCCAGTAGACATTGTCAATCCTTTTGCCATTGTGGAAGTTGGAATTTGATCAAAATTTTCTGGGTGGGTTCACTTTTGTGGTGGAGGATTGCACTGGTCATTATGGAGGATAGGTTTGAGAATTTCCTGGAGAGCTGGTTTAGTTATAGCAAATTTCTTCAATGTGTGAATGTCATTAAAGTATTTAATTTCTCCATCATAGATGAAACTCACAGAAGTGCATTAATGTACATAGTTACCATTCAATAAAATTTAAAAAAAAAAAATTCATCAGAAATATCCCTAAGCAATTATTACAGGCAGCACCAGTAGACACAGGGGACCTAGCTCCCTCAGCAACAACCCTGACTTTCTGTGTGAACTTGGGCAGATAGTTTCACTCAGCCTCTGTTTCCTCATTTATAAGTGCAAATACAAATCTCTCCCTTATCTGTGTCAGAAAGTTGTGAGGCTCATATAGCCTAATAGATGTGGAAGAGCTTTATAAACTGTCTAGTCTGCATGTGCATGCACATGCGTACATACGTGCGCCTATGTGTGTGTATGTAAAATAGATCATTAGCGGTCACATGTTTCCTGTGGAATATAAAGCCTTCTTCTTCCTCAGCATTTATATATTCGTGTTATCCTCTTTGGACATATATCTTCAGATTCTATTTCAGTGCAAGGGAAATTATCTGCCACATCTGTGTAGTTGTTAACAGACGAGGAAGACAAAGAGGTACAAATAATTTAAACGTCTCAGGATAACCAGTGAAGGATTAGGATGACTGAATCCATTATGGAAAAGCTTGTTTGGATTATGCAAATTTTTTATTAAATTAGAGCTGTGTACATTAATGCATTTATGGGGTACAGTGTTCCGGTTTTATATACCATTTGAAATACAACAACTTGGTTAACATAGCCTTGCAATTTTTTTTTATCATCCAAAGTAAACCACGTAGGTTTAAGTGACACAGGAAGCAGAGCTGGCATAACCAATTTGGGTACTATTTGAACTTTGCAACGCCAGGATGCTTAGAGACTGCCTCACTCTGCCTAACAGTGGAGTTCTTATGACTATATACGTAGACATTCATTCACTTTAAGTACAAGAAGTACTCACTCACTAATTCATTGACTCTTGGAAAGGACAAATTACTTCTCAGAAAGTAATTTGGCAAAGCAAGAATTACTTAACTTTTTTTTCTTTTTTTGTAGAAATGAGGTCTCAGTTTGTTGTCCAGGTCAATATCAAACTCTTATCCTTGAGTGGTTCTCCTGCTTCAGCCTCTCAAAGTGCTGGGATAATAGTCATGAGGGACTGTGTCCAGCCAAGGATTACTCTTCTAAGTAAATGTTTACTCTCTGACTTTTCTAGTAGTCAGCTTTCATCTATTGAGTGTTTTTACCACGTCAAACCCTGAATGAAGCATGGTGAAGGGCATGGTGATGTATAAGGTATGATTCCTGCTCTATGAGGACCATATCCATGCTGGAGTTAGTCAGGGAGAGCTTCTCAGGAGAGGTTGTATTAGTTTTCTATTATTGCATAACAAATTACCATGAACACGAAGGCTTAAAGTCTCATCTATTTATTAGCTCACCTATTTATTATGTCGGGTACAGCTCAGGGGCTTCTCTGCTCAGGGCATTGCAAAGCTGAAAGAAAGGTATCAATCGGGCCTTCATCTGGAAGGTCTGTGAAAAATCTGTTTCCAAGTTCATTCAGTTTGTTGGTTGAATTCAGTTCATTGAGGTTGTAGGACTGAAGTGCATTTCCTTGCTGGCTGTCAGAGGTCACCCACAATACTTGCCATGTAGTCCTCTCCATCTTCATAGACGTAATGGTGTGCCGAATCTTTCTCCACTTTGAATTTCTGACTCCCTCCTTTGCAACCGGATGGAGAAAACTGTCTGTTTTAATAGGGCTCACTTGGTTAGGCCAGGCCATTCAGGGTAATATTCCTTTGCCATACAATGAAACATGATCATGGGAGCGATGTCTCATATTCACAGATTCCACCCCCACTTAAGGGGATTATGCAGGGCATGCGCACTGCGGAGCAGAAATCTTAAAAACCATCTTAAGATCTTGCCTACCATACAGGATGGTTAGTCCTTGAAAATGGCAAGCTGCGACTGCTGTATAACCATGTTGGAGAGATCAGCAGGGAACAGTTTTTCTATTTCCAGTCTCCCGTATCTCTCCCATATCTGCTTCCTTTGTTATTTTCTGATGATGGCTGTCTCCTCCTTGGATTACTGACTACTGAAGAAGATCATTTGGCCCAATTAGTGCCTCCATCTGGCCTTTGGGCCCTCAAATGACATCTGGCCTAGGAGTGGCTTTGTGTGTGGCAAATCTGAGTCATGGATCTCTCTGTAAATTCCTAAAGGGCTGGCATTGTGTTTTCTGTCAATACTCCCACTCCAAAACAAAGCAAGCAGAACAAACTTCCCTTGACCTTCACTTTTCTGACACATTTCTCTCTGAAACTTCGGCTAGGTTTGGGAAAGAGTCCCCTATGCTCTCCTCTCTGTCTCCCTGCTTACAAATGACTCCTCCACTCACTGAAATCTAGTGGCTGCTCCTACCATTCCACTTGGTTTGGCCTGAAAGAATAGACTGAATTCAAAACACTGACTGAATCACCGTGATGGTTAATTTTACGTATCAACTTAATTTGGCTAAGAGTTGCCTAGATAGTTGGTAAAACAGTGTTTCTGCGAGGGTGTTTATGGATTAGATTAGTATTTCAATCAGCAGACTGAGTCAAAAAGATCTTCCCTCTTTAACGTGGATGGGCATCATCTCATCTTTTGAGGCCCCAAGATGTAACAATAAGGCAGAGGAAAGGAGAATTTGCTGTTTCTTCTTGAGCCGGGTCATCTATTTTTCTCTTGCCCTCAGACACGGACGCTCCTGATTCTTAGGCCTTCAGACTCTAGAGAACTTATAAAAGCAGAAGCACATCATGGTACTTCTCTGCCTCCATGATCATGTGAGCCAAATTCCGTAATAAATCCGCATACACACACGTATACATCACATTGGTTATGTTTCTCGGGACAACACTGACAAATACAGTCACTCACCTAATATGTGATTCTCTCAGCCTCAGTTTCCTCTTCCATAAAAAGGAAATCTCCATGCTGAGTGTCATAATAATTACTGATAACACATGTACAGTGCCAACGTATTGGCACCCTTACTCTTCCAGGACACCAAGCTTCCTGATAACAAAAACATGTATTATTAAGTGACACAGGACAATCTGTTGCAGCTATTTTTGACACTGGCCTTTTAACAAAATAGGAGCAAATGTCCTCATGTCCAAGAGAGGCTATGAAAACATCCTTACTGAGAATTGTGCATGCACATCTCACGTCTTTCTTCACACAGCACTTAACGCAGAAACATCGTTAAAGTTTGGTAATGTCAGAAATGACGCATTCGCTTATCTTTGCCTTCATCTGAATTGTATGCTCGTTGCGGGCAGATAATTTTCCCCTCATTGCGAAGATTCCACATGGATTGTTCTTTTAACAGAAATATTATTTTCATTTTAAGATTTTTTTCAAGGAATAAGCAATATTTGGGCATGGATAATTCCTTCATTCATCTAAATTCTCAGACTTAGATGAAACCCCAGGGAAGGTGGAACTCGAGCATACCAGTAAGAAGATTAGTTCTTTAATGTTTAATAATCATCAGGGGGAAAAAATGATTCTGCTGCCTTCCCCAGTAACTTGCTTCAGAGTTAGATTAAACAGGAAAAAGACAATAAGGATTATTAAAATCTCTCATGCTCTACGTAAGTCTATTTCCAAATGCTAATAACATCTCCAAGAAGTCAGGCAACTTTCTCTCTCTCTCTCTCTCTCTCTTTCTCTCTGTCTCTCTGTCTCTCTCTCGTGTTTAGTGTGCAGGAAAAAGTGAGAGCCGATTTTTAGGTCATTTGCCCTGTTTGAGGCTTGAGGGCAGGGAAGATAAATGGGCTCTCTGAGAGAATCTGAATCCAAGATTTCCTATAACAGTGGGGTTACAGAATAGAGCTAGGACTTTCGAAAAGATAGAATCTGTTACAAATTCAATCTCCTCTGTCTGATTTTGGGTAGCAAGTTCTTTGACCCCTCTGAGCCTCAGTTTTCCTATCTAGAAAATGAGGATAAAAGTTGTACCTCCCTCAAGGATGGTCATTAAGATTAAATGAGAGAATTCACATGAAACCCTTAGCACATGCTTAGCAGGTAGTAATAAACGGTAGCTATTTATGTCATAAATAGAGTTCTCTTTGGGGGCTCAACTCCAGGTGCTCAGTGGTTAGGGCACCGGCCACCTACGCTGGGGGCTGGCAAGTTCGAACTCGGCTCAGGCCTGCTAAATGATGAAAACTACAACAAAAAAGTAGCCAGGTGTGTGGCAGGCACCTGTAGTCCCAGCTACTCAGGAGGCTGAGGCAAGAGAATTGCTTAAGCCCAAGAGATTGAGGTTGCTGTGATGCCACAGCACTCTACCGAAGGCAACAGAGTGAGACTCTGTCTCAAAAAAAGAGAATTCTCTTTTGACAAGAGTGCTTTCATGCGTGACTTGGTATAGTGATCATCATGAAGCTATTCCCTTGTCTCGGCAAACAATCCACATAGCACTGCCTTGCAGATGACAAGGTATTTCTGTGAGAACCATAGCCAAAGATCCTCTTTATCTAACAGTTATTAGGATATAATTATCATTCTGTGAAACCAGAGGTAGGTCTGTGTGAGGACTGTGTTGGGTTAGTGATATTTTTTTCTCAATTCAAGAAAAGAATTGGAGGAGTTGGTTTTGGTTTTGCTTTAGGAATGAGCTCTGCCTTAAATGTCTGAAAGACTTCTAGTCCTAAGGGAGTTCTCGTTTTGGTGCCCAGCAACAATGTACCTCATTCCTTCAGGGAAAAGGTAAAATCGAAGATGATCAGGTGTTTAGCTCCCTGGGTTATTTAGAAGGATTAGGACTGTGGTTTCTGCCTGAGGATATGTGGGATGCAGTCTATGAATTTCTATTTCTAACAAGTTCACGTGTTATGTTAATACTGCTGGTTCAGAGACTGCCCTTGGAGAACCGTCGCACTAGGATGAAGTGGGAGAATAACAGCTCTCTTTTGCTTTGCCAATTTAGTTCACATCTATTACAACCCTGGGGCCTCACTGATACCAGGTCAAGACAAAAAGTATTGTGGGTATTAATCGTTCCTGAGAAATAAGAAGTGAAGTAGAAACTCCAAAACTGGATTCTGCAGTGCATTATGATCCATACCTTCTAAACTGGTATCCGACGTGGGGGCAAAAAAGGCTCTGAGGGCAAACTTCAAAAAGCGGATGGCAAATGTTGGTCACCCGTGCCTACACTTTCCTCATTGTGTAGGGGAAAGCATTACTCATCCATCTGGTCCAGATTTGGTCTCACAACCCTTCTGACCGTGTGTTCAAGGCAGCCATTGCCAGTTAATTAGGGTTAACACATACTACTATTTTCCATTCTTTCTCCAAAGGGAGAGAAAGATGAGCTAAATCAGTTGTAAGGGGCTTTGTGAATTACCAACTATAATTTAAGCTAAAGATCTACTCACAAAATACAGTAATTCTAGTGAACTTCCGGGTGCTTCAGCAGCCTATAAAGTCCTTTAAGGGAAAATGAAGCTATTCTTCTTAAAGGCCTCCTCCAGCAGGTTCCAAAAACTGGTCAATGTCAGGAAGATATCATTCATTCAGCTATTATTTGTTGGATCCCACTCTAGTGCCAGACACTTTTGGCTACAGGGATGGATTAGACACAGATACTGCATAGTCTAGGAGAGATTATAAAGGATAATCTCGAACGAAACCAACTACACCTTAGGGACTAATGCAGTAAGAGGCTGCAAGAGGCACAGGTGAAGTGTAGGAAAGTTCAGAGAAGGGAGATTATTTTCAGATGTGGCAGATCTGCCTATGGTGGACCCACTTTTACCTGTAAACTGCAAAGCAGTAAAGACCATTACAAGTTCACTCCCTCGAACTTCTACCCTTCAAGTCTTGACCTCTGTTTCCTGCAATGCAAAATGGAAATGATACTCAGCATGTCCCATACAGTGTGGTCAGAAGGATTAACACAGCGTCTCAGAAATGGTGTGTCCTTGGTCCATAGAAGGCATTGTAATGCTCTCTGCTAAAACTCCTCAGGAACAACTTACAGTGAAGTCAATTCGGAGGACAGGTTCATCCAGGTACTTGATGGAGATTTCAGATCTTGCTCATTTACAGTACGGTGAATCACCGTACTTGGCAAAACTACCGTCTCCTCTCCTCAGCTTGGCTTCATCTGGGAAATTCACAACGCTAACAACACTCTACTTTACTCCTACCTTGGTAGTTCAACTATCCCAAACCTTCAGCTGGGGATGTTACAGGCACACATAAAACTATGAAAATGCTTGTGATTTTATTAAGAATCTCATATGATGATTTCAACCGCAAATACAAGGTGGTCATAAAGTTCAGGTGCGATTTAAAATAGTGTGCAATTTAAAGTTGCACACGAGCTTTATGGACACCCTATATAGAAGAAAGATAATTAAAAATGGCGTGTTTTCTGGCATGAGTTTCTATTTTGGGGCCAGCAAGGCAATTCCTTGTTGAATAAGACACCTGTTATCCTCTCACTCCTCTGGAAAGAAAGAGCACATCTAATATGTGCTTAGGTTTCAATTGGGTTGTAGAAAAACAATCAAATTCTAGATGTTCCGATGTTTCCTTAGGCTTCTTAGAATGGAATTTTACGAGTGTATATATACTGGTAGTTGTTTTTGATGCAGTGATATAATCATGGCAGCTGACCGTTAGGTCAGTAGTCAACATCAGCCAACACTGAGCGTAAATGGGATTGTTCTTTGCCATGAATTTCATAATTTTGCTGCACCCATTTGCATTTTTAATAATGAGAAATATAATCTCAGTATGTATTTCCACAATTACCTCTAAAACAGAATTTGGGTGTGAATGGGGGTTACCTGCCAAAATGTGGCCTGGAAAGGAAAGGGGCTCTGGAGGAAGTGGACTATTCACTATTTTTGAAGGCCAAAGGTTAAAAATTTCTTGTTGACACCCTACAAATTGGCTTCCTGCAGTAACACTTTAGCCCAAGAGCATGTAAAAAAAAAATGGCAAAGGCTTCAAAAGTGTTGGAAAAAACTTAATTATTGATAACTTCCAGCTCAAAACTCTCTCTCTCTCACCCACACTCACTCACACACACACTCTATTGTTTGAACATATCCGTATGCTTTTATCCTTTTGTGTTGTATAATGGGGAGAAAGATGCTAGCAGTGCTTCTAGAATCATATCAAACAGCATAAGAAACCAAGAAGTCATGGAAACAGAATGTGTGGTTCCATGCAATTATAAATAGCAAATGAATTGTGAAAAACCAAACAATAACAACCACAAAAACCAACCAGAATTTTCTTATGAATTCTCACAGCTACATTATTAAGTTGTTGACTTGTAATTTATTTGTTAGTTTTATATATATCAGGAGAGACAGAACTGTCTTTTTCTATATGTCTATATAATTATATAGAATCTAGATGGTCATTTAAAAATAAGCCTCAATAGGCTTTCCTGTAATTCCGAGATTTTGTTTTGCTATATGTTTTGTACATTTTGACACATCAACAGTTTCTTGACAGTGAAGCTCTTTTACATTTGTTAGCTTGCTGTGTCCTCCTAACACATTTATGAAACAGGTAAGCCTCCAGTTTCATATAAAGGAAATTGAGGCTCTGAACAATTAAAGTCATGTAGCCACCAGGTGAATCTGGTGACCTATCCAAAGTCATGTAGCCACCAGGCGTTGGAATCTGGACAGTGATCACCATCCTCTGCCTCTGGAAGAAACGTTCTTTCCGCTCTACTACGACGTGAGTGGGCGTATCTGTCTCTGTCCTCTTAGTAAGCGGGACTCCGCCCCTGGTCATTCAAACCTATTCTGTGGAAGGGACATATGCCTTACCTCTCCCCTGGACTTTTCTGATCACTCTGAGATAATGAATCTATTTTCACGTTGGTTTACAAAATCCATTCCATTTTCAGTAAAGAGTCTAGTTCCACTTATGGGTTGAAACCCTATCCGCATTTAAAGCTAAAGCTTCTACATCCCCTCAACAAAGACCTGCAGTGGGAAAGGAGGGATGGGGGTCACTCTAGTCTCAAGTTCAATACCTTGTGCTTTTATTCCTCTCCTCCCCTGGCCAACCATAGTTTCTAACTTCCTCCATGGTCAAAGCAGGGACAGAGAAGAGAAGTAAAGGAAGGACCCTGCTGCTGTGATAATCCAGCATGCGTGCTCTTTGATTTTTGCAGGTGGCACTTACTTTCTGGGCTGCTTAATGTGCTCTTCCTTTATCGCCTCAATTTTGCAAGGAATTGATAATCAAAAGCCAGTTTTTGAAACCTCCCTAGTCTTTGGGGGTCTCAGCTGCAGCTGTTACAGTGTCACTGTTACATCTTATTATATACAACTGATTTGTGTATTCATTCATAATATGGCTAAAGATAAGTTTGGGAGTCAAACAGACCTAACTATAAATCAAGGTTCGGTCACTCGTTACCTATGTGACCTTGGGAAAGCTTTCCTACTCTCTTTAAGTTAATCTGTAAAATGGATAGTATAACACTTTACAGAAATTTAAAGATTAAGCAGGGTAATAAATATTAATTGCCTGGTATAAAATAAGCATTCCATGATGCTAGTAGTAGTGTTACTTCTTTAGGCAAATCTGACCTTAATAAACATATCAAGGTAGATAACGTTGGCCTTCAGCATGTACATCACCCTCTCCTGCCTCCTGCTTTCCTGAAGCCTACAGGATTCTTCTCACTTTCTTACCATACTTAGAATCCTTCACTAGGTTATACAACACAAGCCTGCCGGCCCTGCAAAAGTATTCTTTCCCAGGCTGTAAGGTTTAAATGGGATCATACATTTAGGATGAGTACCCAACATCTGGTATTGGTAAGTGCTCAAGAAATGGGAGGTGCTATTATTATTGTTTGGGTTATTGTTCGGATTGTCCCATGTCCTCTCTTTTTGAAAAATGCTCCTCTTACCCACATCTCAACTCCTTCATTCTCAACAAACCAACTCACTGAAAGTGACTACATACAGATACTTTCTACTTTAATGAGTTCTTGAGATTCTGCAAAGTGATACCATAGATTGGTTTGATTAAGAATGCAGGTTCTTAAATCAAAATAGCTTGACTTCAAGTCACAACTCTGTTCCTTACTAGCTGTGTGACCTTGAATAAGTCATTCAACCTCTTTGAACCTCAAGTTTCTTATCTCTAAATGTGGAAAATAACAGTGTGTACCTTGCAAGCTTATTGAGAGGATTAAATGAGACAATATACATAAAGCCCTTGGCATAAGTCTCGGAGCATAGTAAATGCTCAGTGAATGTTGCCTATTGTTGCTTTTATTATTACTGATGCAACAATCATTTACCATCCACTTACCATGAGGTCCTTGTTGTGTTAGAGTCAAGGATAGAGAGATGAAAGACAAAGACATAGTTCCAGAACTCACACAACTTATAATCTACGGCAATGGTTCTCAAACTTGCACATTAAGTTAACCTAAGGGACTTTTAAAACTCTCAATACTACATCCATAACAATTAAGTCAGAATCTCCAGGTGTGGGTGGGGAGCTATAACCTGAGTAGCAGGATATTTTGGGGTGGTTTCGCTACGCAGCCAGAGTTGAGACCCACTAATCTATATCAGAGTTTATCAAACATTCTCTGCAAAGGGCCAGAGAGTAAATCCTTCACATTTTGTGGGCCATACATTCTCTGTCACAGCTACTGAACCCTGTGGATGAAGTTCAAAAGCAGCCATAAACAAAGCATAAATGAATGGGGGTGACCGTGTTCCAATACGACTTGATTTACAAAAACAGAAAGCAGGCCATGACTTCCTGACTTCTAACTTAGAGTATGGAGGTAAATAAAAGATTACAGTACAGCACAGAAAGTGCAATGCTGGGTTAAGAAGAACATTCAGGGGACAGTCAAATTTAAGCTAAGCCTTAAGTAATATATAAGAGATAGTCATGAGAAGCCAGGACAAGGCAGGGGGGCAGGTGGCGAACAGATCTTCCAAAGGAAAGGAAAGTGACAACAATATCTATTAAGTGACCATTGAGAGTTGATGGACCTGAAAAAAGTTGGTATGGCTTGAGTATATAGGAGGCATTAGGTGAGAGGTAGTAGATTAACCTGGAGAGATATGAGCGAATAGAGAGAAGCCAGACCATGACGAACTTCATATGATGGGCTAAGGATTCTAAACTTAATCTTGAAGACCTTAGGTAACAGTGGCATTATCAGAGTCACACTTTCAAAAGAGCATTTTGGGATGAAGATGAGGGATATGGGGTTGCCAGGGCAGAACAGCAGCAGCTTGGAATGAGAGCATGAACTCATGTAGTGATAGAGAGGAGTAGAGGAATCCAAATCACGCAGGGAAGAAAAAATGGACAATGGTGGACTGATTGAATTGAGAGGGGGAAGTTAGGGAGAGGAGTGCATCCAACATGGAGCCTGGGTTTCAGGCGTGTGCAACTTAAAGCATCTGGTGCTATTCCTTTAGATAAGGAGCACTGGAAGAGGAGCATTGATGAAAAGTCCATGAGTGTGGTTTCAGACATGTAGCATTTGCAATACAAGTGGGACATCCATGTGGATATATCCGATAAATAATCTTGAATCTTCATCCCTTGAATCTAGGGATGAAGTCTGGATGGGTGATAGACATGGGTGGTCACTGGCATACAGATGGTAGTTAAAACAATGATCTTTGATGAGTCTCATGAAGTGTGGATAAAGAAACAAAGGGTAAAAAGAAATCAGGACCCTGGGAAGACACAGATATGGCTGTAATTTATGGGGTACTTTTAGTGTGTCAGGAACTGTGCTAAGCTCTTTATATAGATCATCTTATTTCCAAGCATCCCCTAGGGTAGATAATCTTACTGTATCAATTTCAAGCTTAAGAACACTGATGACCAGAAGGTTTAAGGTTTAATTTGCTCAACAGAGTTGAGTTGGCCATATGTCTCTGTTGCAAAAGGACATGTGATTAACTCCAACACTTTCCTGCCTTCCTTAGGAAACCAAGGTTGAAGAGAGTTTCTAGAAGGAAAAATTAGCCAGCTTCAAATGCTCTAGAAACCAAGTAAAGACAAAAAAATATGTGTCCTTTAGACTTGCCAGGAGCCAGACTACCATTGCCTAATGAGCAAATGGGAGATGAGGAAGCAAGAAAGTACTTTCAAGGATAGGTGACTCCATCAAGACCTTGTCTATGAAGAGGAGGAGACGGATTGCAAAGGGGGCCCCAGAATCATGAGAGAAAATGTTTTATTTTGTTTTGTTTGCTTGCTTTTAAGATGATTGAGGCTGGAGTACGTTGAAATGCTAAACTGAGAGGAATTTGAAGAGATAAGCTTGAAGATAGAAGTAAGAGGTGGGATAACTCGTGACCCAAGGTCCCAGGAAAGTCAGGATGAGTGATGCCCAGAGCATGGGACTGGCTCCACAGGGGACAAGGGTCACCACTTCCTTTGAGATTGGAGGGGAGGAAAAGCTGCAGAAGAATTTAGGACAAAATTACGGAAATGGAGGGAAATCCTACCCAATGGTCTGTTTTCTCCGTGATAGGATATCCAAGCCTGCAGATCCACACTCCTCCCTTCCCTGTCCTGCTCTGCAAGTAGGAGGCTGGCCTGTATGGAGCCTCGGGTTGAGTTTGGCTAGTGGGCAGTCCAGGAGGAGGTGTGAGAGAGTCCAGGAGTGAAGTGAGTGAGGCCTGGGTATTTATCCCACCAGTTCCTTCCTTCCTGCATTGCTTCAGATCAATTCTTTCTCCATACCAAGGGCCACAGCTCCCCTCAGGCAGCCTTCTCTACACAATTGCCTTTTGAAAGTTCTGATGTACATATACCACAGTTTATTGATCCATTCGTGGGTGGATGGGCACTTGGGCTTCTTCCATGAGCTGGCAATTATGAATTGGGCTGCAATAGGGGAGGGGAGAGGGTGGATGGGTTGAGGGAGGGTGATTGGAGGGATCACCTCTGTGGTTTATCTTACAAGGGTACAAGTGAATCTTTCTGAAAGTAGAATATGAACGTCTTAACACAATAACTAGGAAAATGACATAAAGGCTATGTTAACCAGTTTGATAAAAATATTTCAGATTATATATGAAAACTCCACACTGTACCCATGATTACATTAATGTGCACAACTATCATTTAATAAAAAAAAAAACCATAAAAAAAGAAAGTTCTGATGACTGTTTTTCTAGTCCCTGCAGGCCTTGAAATAAACATTCCCTACTATTTCTGCCCCCCGGGTCTTCCCTATGTCTTGATAGTTTCACCAATCTCTGCCCCCACCTTTGTAAATGGTCCCTCCATTAAACTCTTTTTAATTATCGAGTTTGGGCTTGTGTTCGGGTTCCTGCCAAGACAGAGACTGATAGAAGAAGGAAAGTTATTTGCTGAGAATGAGGGACATGATATGAGGAGATAGTTTAAGAGAATAGAGAAGATTTGAAATAGCTTTCATAGGGAAATGAAAAGGGACAAGACAAGGGACAGGATTACTTGGCAGTGCTTAGACAAAGTCCCAGCTGAGGCCGGAAGTTACCCTTATATAAGATCAGAGAAAGCCATTGGTTGACTTGACCCATGGTGAGAACCTTGCCAAGGGCCAAATGAGCTCAGAATATTGTTAAAAAATAGTAGCAGGGAGGCGCCTATTGCTCAAAGGAGTAGGGCGCTGGCCCATACGCTGGAGGTGGCGGTTCAAACCCAGCCCCGGCCAAGAACTGCAAAAAAAATAGTTGCAAAGTAGGAACTTGACTGAAGAGAGAAGGCACAAAGCTAGCTAGCTGCTGACAGACTGGGGGAAATGGATAATACAATGATTACATTTCTCTTACAAATGCACAATCAAATCATCATTTGAAAATGGGTTGTTTAAAGAGTTCAAACCTCTTTACATTTCAGTTACCCAGGCAGGACCCAGGCTAGGATGATGCATACAAATTACCTAGAGGGCAAAATATAAGGAGGCCTCTCCGGTGCCTACACTTAGTGCTCCTTTATACCCTCAGCCCTGCACACAGGGTCCCGATCCCAGAGACAGCTATTAACGTGTCGGCATGTTTCCTCCCCATCTCTTCTCCTCATCATTTATTTCACCAAGTCGAGCCCTTATTGCTTATACAATTTTGTATCCAGCCTTATTTACTTGACGTGACAATGAAATTGAATCTTCTTTCGAACTGCTTTTATTATGTCTCCTTTCACTGGTAATACGTATTCACTGCGGCAAAGCCAGACAGTACAGATAAGCAAAAAGAACAACAAAAAAAGAATCAGCTGTAATCTCAGCATCCAGAGACAATGACTGTCGTCACTTTGCTGCATACAGAGATTGATTCGTAATACAAAAAAGCATTTCTGAGGTAGAAATATACTGCCCGCTTGTGGAAGGCCGTGCAAAAAATGTTCACAGTTAATCAAATGTAGAGAAGCTGAGAGAAGGGTTTTCAGAGGGATGAGAAGGCCCTAGGCCACAGGAAAGACAAGCACACCCTGCCTAGGACCCTAGCTACATTTTAAACCCACCCCCTCCGCCCTGTTCTCCCATCCAAAGTGAAAAAGCTCAACTGTGGGGAAATCGTATTTAAAAAAATGGAAAAGAAAGGAAAATCCTCTTTGTTTGAAACCCTTGTAATAATCATTTAACAGGCATTTAAACGATCCATGAGCTTATTTGGGGGAAGACTATTATCCTGCAGTCCTCTAAGTGAAAGATACATGTCACATTCCCAGGTGAGAGGCAGGATATCTGGTTAGGAGTACACTAAATGGGATTATAATCATTCTTAATTATAATGTGATCACCATCTATAGAAGTATTTTAGACTTCAGCTTTCCATTAGAAAACTTTGATAAATTCTAATGGCTCCTCTATGTCCTGGAGGGAAAAAGGCCTCACCGTAATCGGGTCCTAGACTCGCTTTTCAACATTTTCTCTTTCTCCTAATTCCTTTAAGATCATCAGCATTAGCAGCCACCATGACTACCACCACCTTCTCCTCTGTACCACCAAGTGTTCCTCTCTACTTGTAATTATAGCCAAAGGAGTTTACTTCCCCCACCCCAAATTCATCACTACTTTCAAGATTTTCTGTCTTGTTCTGCTCAGGTTGCCTGGAAGGTCTTCCCTTCTCCTACTCTCTTTGTTGAACTCTGTCTTTCCAGAGACCAAATCCAATGACAATTCTAGCATGAAGTCTTCCCAGCTTTAGCCAGCCAGAAGCAGTTTTGAATGGGATTTCTAGTACTGGCCAGGTTCCTCTTGGAATGAAGAATATAGTTTTGAGTGCAATCAGTAAATACTTCCTTATTAGGATATTTGATATCAAGGTGCAGAGGCACATGGGAAGCTGTAATCAATAAGGTACCATCTGAGGCTATTCTGAGAAATGGTGGTGTTTATAGGTGTGGCCAAACTAGAGGTTTACGTAGAATGGTCACTGGCTGCTGAGGAAGCAAATATCATGTTTCTCATGGCAGTGAGTAGAATAGGAACAGCTAAATAAAAGATAGAAATTGGGGTCCAAATTTGGGGATCTAAGAAGAGAGAAAATAGAGGGTTACATCCCCTCCCTTCATTAATGGTGGGGTATAATAGGACATATATGGAGTTTGGAGGGCAGGAAGCTAACAGCAGGGCCTGCACCAGGCTCTATGATAAGTATTTTATAAGCCCTGTCTCAGTCTCCAAAGCACACCTTGTTGGAATGACTTGTGGCTCTTTTACTCAGGAGTTTTGTTCATTTGGGCCAGCCACTTCATGCCCTCTAAGTCTCAGAGTGCCCATCTGAAAACTAGGAAAAACTATTATGGTTCCCCGAAGGGAGGGTTCCTGCTACAATCAAACAAGATCGGGTATGGAAAGGAGCTCTGCCTGCATCTCCTCAGACGTTACTGTTGCTATCATGGGACAGAGTACAAGGGAAATAGGACATTTTCTGTCTTTACCTCATTCATTCTTTCAACAAATACTGCTTTGTGTGCCAGGCACTGGAATAGAAAAGTTTCCTGTACCAAATGTGGTACAAATGCCAGGGCCTAGTTGGGACTCGCCATTGCAGGAACCCTGGGGTCTTGGAGAATTCTTCCTGTGTTAGTTAATAACTGGGAAATCAACCTAAAGGAATCTGCTTTTCTCAGGGGACAAAGGGACCCCAGAATAATTCAGGCAAGGGTGCGGGTATCCCAACAGCCAAGACCAGAGCTGACTGGGATGAGTCTCTGAAAAGTGGGACTGCAGAGTCCAAAATTTGATTTGTCCCCCTCCCAATGGGTGAAGCTGGATTATGGACATGCTCATCTGCTTGCTTATATGGTGTGCCCTCTGGTCAGTCTCACATCTGTAATGACATATCTGTACATCTGGGACTGATGTGACAGTTTTGGGGGATGGGCTTGGATATGAGAAAGATTACAGATTCAGGGCTATGTTTCACCAAGACAACTCCCTACAAAAGGGGACCTCTAATTCTCAGAGGTGTCAGTGAAAGTAGAAGGAAACATTTGTTGATAAAAGCCAGAACCTGGAATTTACTAGCAAACTGAATGAGTGGGATGTAGATTTCTGGTAATATGACCAACTCTAGCTAGGTTTAGAACTGTATTTTCAGATGAGAGAGACTTCCTGGTTCTGGGGTCATGGTCTCTCTCTCTCCCTCTTTTATTGACATTCACTATACTAACCTATTTAACATTGTACATTTGAATAACCATTGATATATATCATATATATGTGTTTGTATGGTGTGTGTGTGTGTGCATACACACAGTATGTACTCTTTGTTGTCTGGCTTCTTTCATTCAGCATAATTATTTACGTTTCATCCACGTTGTCTCATGTACCACCAGCACTTCACTTTTCACTGTTTATTCTATAATTTATCCATCCACATACCATAATTTGTTTATGCATACCCCTGTAGATAGACATTTGAGTTGTTTGCAATTTGTGGCTAAATAAAGCTGCTGTTAACATTCATGTACCAGCCTTTGTCTTTTTTTTTTTTTAAATTTCAGAGTAATGTAAGGGTACAAACCATGAGGTTACATTATTTGCATTTGTTAGGTAGAGTCCAAGTTGTAGTTGAGCCTTTCAGGTAGGAGGTGTGCCGTATCCCCTTACATTGTGCCCATTAGTTAGGTGAGAGCACACCAATCCCCTTACCTCCTCCCCCCTCCTTCCTTCCTTCTCCCTTCCTCTCAATCGAGTGTAGTCATGGTTTTCTTTCATATGGGCATGTAGTTGTTCATCTACTGGTTTCATATTAGTATGAAGCACATTGGATCCTTGCTTTTCCATTCTTGTGATACTTTACTGAGGAGGATGTTTCCCAAATCAATCTAGGTAAGTATTTACCAGTCTTTGTAGAGACATATGCTTTCTTTTACCTTAGGTAAATATGTAGGAATGGACTTTGCCGTAGGTATGTGTTTAAATATTTAAGAAACTATCAAGCAGTTTTACAAAGTGGCTATACCATTTTACATGCCCATCAGCAGGGTGAGAGTGTTCCAGTTCCTCTTCATTCCAGCTAACACTTACAATGGTCATTCATTTATATTTTAGCCATCTTAATACATGTGTGTTACATTTCACTGTGATTTTAATTTGCATATCCCCAGTGGTTCCTGACGTAGAACATATTTTCATGTACTTATTTACAAACATGTATCTTCTTTGGTAAGTGTCTGTTGAAATATTTTATTCATTTTTAATGGATTATTTTGTCATATTATTATGTTTGGAGAGTTAACTATTTATTCTTGATACAAGTCCATTATCAAATATGTGCCTGGAATATATTTATCCAGTCTGTGTCTTACCTTTTTATTTTAATTAATTAATTAATTAATTATTGTTTCAGGTTCATTGAGGGCACAAAGAATTAGGTTATACTATCTGCATTTGCTAGGTAAAGTCCCTCTTATAATTGTGTCCTATCCCATGCATTCTTTAATTCTGTCTTTACCTCATGCCTCAAGAGGTGTGCCCTACATCCTAACATTGTGCCTCTTAAGTGGGAGCACCCCCATTCCCCATCCTCCTCCCCTCTTTCTGCTCCTCCAATCCCTAGCCTTCCATCTTGAATTGATTTGAGTTTTTATCTTATGTGAGTGTGTCTTAGATCATCTATTGCCTTCATAATAGATTTGAGTACATTTAATTCTTGCTTCTCCATTCTTTTTTTTTTTTTAGTTATCCCCCTGGGTAGAGTGCCGTGGCATCACAGCTCACAGCAACCTCCAACTCCTGGGCTCAAGCGAGTCTCCTGCCTCAGCTTCCCAAGTAGCTGGGACCACAGGCGCCTGCCACAATACCTGGCTATTTTTTGGTTGCAGCCATCATTGTTGTTTTGGTGGGCCTCGGATGGATTCGAACCTGCCACCTTAGGTGTGTATGGCTGGTGCCTTAGCCACTTGAGCCACAGGCACCGCACCTGCTTCTCCATTCTTATGATACTTTACTAATAAGAATGTGTTTCAACTCCAACAAGGTTAATACAAAAGATGTAAAGTCTCCATCTTTTTAATGGCTGAATAGTATTCCATGGTATACATCTACCACAGCTTATTAATTCATTTCTGTATGGGTGGGCATTTACGTTGTTCCACATTTTAGCAAGTGTAAATTGAGCTGTGATAAACACTGTAGTGCAGATGTCCTTATGATAAAATGATTTTTTTTTTTCCTTCTGGGTAGATGCCTAGTAATGGGATTGCAGGATCAAATTGGAGGTGTAATTTGAGTTCTCTGAGGATTCTTCATACTTCCTTCCAAAAAAGTTGTATTAGTTTGCAGTCCCACCAGCAGTGTAAAGGTGTTCCCTTCTCCCCACATCCATGCCAGCATCTGTAGCTTTGAGACTTTGTGATAGGGGCTCTTCTTAATGAGGTTAGGTGATATCTCAAGGTGGTTTTGACTTGCATTTCTCTGATGATCAGGGATGATGAGCACTTTTTCAAATGTTTGTTAGTTATTCATCTGTCTTCATCAGACAAGGTTCTGTTCACATCTCTTGCCCAGAGGTAAGGGGTTGTTTACTCTTTTTTGGTGATGAGAGTTCTCTGTAGATTCTAGTTAGCAACCCGTTGTCAGATTCATAACCTGCAAATATTTTCCCAGTCTTAGGGTGATCTTTTTGCTTAATTTGTTGTGTGCTTAGCTGTGCAGAAGCTTTTCAGCTTAACTAAGTCACATTTGTTCATTTTGTTGTTGGTACAATGGTTGCTGAAGTCTTTGTCATAAAATCTTTCCCTAGTCCAACATCATCAAGGGTTTTTCCCATGCTTTCTTCTAAAATTTTTATCATTTTGTGTCTTAGATTTAAATTTTTTATCCATTTTAAATCAATGTTTGTAAGTGGTGAAAGATGTGGGTCAAGTTCCAGTCTTTTACATGTGGTTATCTTAGTCTCCCAGCACCATTTGTTGACTAGGAATCCTTTTTCCCATTGTATGCTTTGTTTGGTTTATAAAAGATCATATGGCAACTAGAGACTAGTTTCATCTCTTGGTTTTCTGTTCTGTTCCATATGTCTATATCTCTATTTTTATGCCAATTGCTTTGATTACTGTGGACTTATAATATAGCCTGAAGTCTGGTAGGGTGATGCCTCTGGTTTCGCTTTTATTAATAAGAATTACTTTGGCTATATGGGCTTTTTTTTCTGGTTCCATACAAAATGAAGTACTATCTTTTCCAGTTCTTCAAACTATGATGTTTGTATTTTAATGAGGATTGCATTGAATCTATAGATTGCTTTGGGTAGAATACACATTTTGACAATGTTGATTCTTCCCAGCCAAGAACATATGTTTTTCCATTTGTTAATATCTTCTGCTATTTCTTTTCTAAGGGTTTCATAATTCTTCTCTGTAAAGATCCTTCACCTCTTCTGTTATAGGTATGTTCCTAGGTATTTTACCTTCTTTGAAGCTACTATGAAGGGTTTTGTATCATCCACAGGGGCCGAGCCGATATATAATTTTTTTAATGTGGAGCTGTAATCTATTAGCTAAGATTTTGTTGAGTATTTTTACATTGATATTTATTAGTGAAATTGGACTGTAGTTCTCCTTTTTAGTTGGGTCTTTTCTTGGTTTTGGAATCAATGTGATGTTTGCTTCTTCTAATGTGTTGTGGAAGGTTCCTTCCTTCTCAATGTTTTGGAATATGTTCTGCAGTATAGGTACAAGCTCATCTTTGAAGATGTGATAGAATTTTGATGTGAAGCCATCTGGTCCCAGGCCTTTTGTTGTTGGAAGTTTTTTTTATTGTTTCTTTTTTTATTGTTTCCAATACCTTGGTATTGGTTTGTTCAAAAGATCTATTTCTTCCTGGTTAAGTCTAGGAAGATAGTATGATCCCAGGTATTGGTCCCTTTTCTCCACATTGTCAAATTTTTTGGCATAGAGTTTTTTTTGTAATAATCAGTGATAATCTCTTGTATCTCTGTGGTATTAGTTGTTATTTCCCCCTTTTTTTGTGATTGAGGTTATTAAAGATTTTACTTTTCTATTTCAGGTTAATCTGGCCAATGGTTGATCAATTTTATTTATCTTTTCAAAGAACCACCTTTTTGTTTCATTGATTTTCTGAAGGATTCTTTTGTTTTCAATTTCATTTATTTCGGATTTAATTTTGATTATTTCTTTTCTTCTGCTGGGGCTGGGATTGGATTGCTCTTCCTTTCTCATTTCTTTAAGATTATTCATTACACTGTTTAGTCCTCTCTTTCTGTTTTTCAGATCTAGGCATCTAATGCAATACATTTCCCTCTTAGCATTGCTTTTGCAGTGTTCCACAGTTTTTGGTAGCTTGTGTCATCATTGTTATGTTCAAGGAAGTTAATGATTTCCTCTTTTATCTTTTCAAGGACCCAACTGTCATTCAGCATAAGGTTGTTTAGTTTCCATGTTTTTGTGTGGGGATGAAAATTTTTGATGGAATTGAGTTCCACTTTTATTGCCTTTTGGCCTGAGAAGATACAAGGTATAATTTCAATTCTTTTGATTTTGTTGAGGTTTGATTTGTGTCCTTGGATATGATCTATTTTGGAGAATGTTCCATGGGCTTATGAAAAGAACATATATTCTTTAACTTTGGGATGGTGTGTTCTATATATGTATATTAGGCACAGTTGTTCTAGGGTTGCATTTAAGTCCCTTGTATCTTTGTTTAGTTTCTGTTTAGAGGACCTGTCTATCTCTGTAAAAGTGGAGTGTTAATGTCACCTACTGTTATGGTGTTATAGGTTATCATATTGCTCAGACCAATTAAAATCCATTTTGTAAACCTGGAATCATTTAAGTTGGACACATAAATATTTGGAATTGAAATGTCCTCTTGCTGTATTATTCCCTTGACCAATATGAAGTGTCCATAATTGTCTTTTTTTGACTTTAGTTGCTCTAAATCCACTTGTATCTGAAAATCAGATTGCAACCTCTCCTTTCTTCTGATTTCCATTTGCCTGAAATATTGTTTTTTATCCCTTAACCCTGAGTCTTTCTTTCTCCTTTGAGGCTTCACGTGTTTCTTCTAGGCACCATATGGATGGCTTGTGCTTTTTTATCCAATCTGCTAGCCTGTGCCTCTTCAGTGGGGAAATCAAGCCATTAGCATTTATTGAGAGAATTGATAAATGTGGTGGAGTTCTAGTCATTTTATTTTGTGAAAATTCATTCCTTAGTTTTATCTTTTGTGTCATTGTGGAAGCTAGATTTTGTCCTTTAATTTCTGGATGTTTAGATTGCTAGTGGTACAATGTGATGGTCAGTGTGGAGAATAGTGCTAAGTATTTCCTGTAGACCTTGTCCTGTTGTGGCAAACCTCTTCAATGTTTGAATATCAGTAAAGATTTTGATTTCTCCATCAATTTTAAATCTTAGCTTAGTAGGATATAGGATTCTGGGCTGAAAATTGTTTTGTTTAGGTAAGTTAAAGATAGATTATCATTCTCTTCTGGCTTGAAATGTTTCATTTGAGAAGTCCCTAATGGATTTCCTGTTATTGGTCAATTGGCACTTACTCCTGGCTGCTTGCAGAATTTTCTCTTTCATCTTGACTTTGGACAGGTTCATGACAATGTGTCTTGGAGGTGCTCTGTTTGAGTTGAGATGACCTGGGGTTTGATATCCTTCTGAAAGAAGTGTGTCAGAATCTTTGGTGATACTTGGGAAATTTTCATTTATGACATCCTCTAGTAGGAATTCCATTCCTCTGGGGCACTTTTCTTTTCCTTCTGGGATACCTACAATTCATGTTTGGATGCTTCATGAAGTCCTACAATTCTCTCAGTGAACGTTCTGCTTTCTCTCTCTTTTTCTGTGTCTATATAACTGCCTGTGTTTGCCTAAGAGTTTTATACTCTAGCTCTGAGATTCTTTCTTCTTCATGGTGTGATCTGTTATTGATAGCTTCTACTGTATCTTTAAGTTCCCTGATTGATTGCTTCAATTTCTTCAGCTCTTCTATATCCTTTCTACATTCTTCATATCTTTCATCCCTTATTTGATTCCGGTTTTGGATTTTCTTTTGGTTATTTTCCACTTTCTTGGCAATTTCCTTTAATGTTTTACCATTGATACTTAAAATTCCCTTCCTATCATTTCTAGTATTTCTTCACAGGTGGAATCCTCTGCAATAGCTACCTCATGATCCCTTGGGGGATGAGAAGTTGCTCTGTTCTGGTTTTTCATGTGCCAGGATTTTTCTGCTGCTGCTTCTTCATGAGTGCTTTCTCTTTGTCTGCTTCCTTACCCTACTTTTTCCTTTCACTTCCTCCTCCTTTGTAGGTTACCTTGTCTCTGACCTAAGGAGTTGAAGTGTCCTTTTGGTATAGGACTAAAAGGAAAAGAAGAGTGAAGAGCAAGAACGAATAAAAGATAAAAAAAAAGAGAGAGAGAGAGAAAAGGAAAAGGAAAGGGGGGGTTGAAAGGTAAGATTGACAAAAAGCAGAAAGGAACAGAAAGAGAGAGACAGGAGCAATAGTAGTACAGTAGGGTACTTTGACCCACACTCACAAATCCTAGCCTCTCAGTCTCCTGAGAGACAGGAGAATTAATGGTGTACAGTAGGGTACTTTGACCCCCATCCACAATTCCCAGACCTTGGGTGGGTCCCTCAGGGTCTGGAGCTCATTACCAGCCTGAGGAGACATAAGACTCCACCTCTACCAAATAGAGATGAAAAACAAAAGTACTATAAGTCAAAATAAAACAAAGAAAAAACCATAAGGGATAAAATTTGGGGGGGGGAAGAATAATAGGAATAGAAAAACTAGCAAAAATAGAGCCCTTACTATTGAATAAATATAGAACAAAAATTATAATTACTAGTGAAGAAAATAAAAAGGAAAATCTAGGGGATAAAAGTGGAAAAAAAATTAAAAAAGGAAATACACGCACTACATATGAGAGAGAGAGAAAGGGAGAGTAAGCCATATATTGATATATTGCATTGATAACAGGTGATCTTCTGGAGTAGGAGATGCTAATCATGATGCTGATACAGCTGTATATAATGGAGGCTGGAAGCCTCTATCTTATCGAGGAGAACTGGTCCCATCTTCCTGATTTCTTTGCTCTCAATCCCCACAGGGTTGGAAGCCTATAGCTCTTGCCAGCCTGCTTAATAGACATGCCGCGACCTTTCAAACCATCTCCCTTGGCCATGCAGTGGCTTTCCCAGGAAAGTGTGTGTCACTTTAATCTTCCCATAGATGGCTGCCCAGCTTATCAGGCATGCTAGAACCAGCCTTGCATTGGGACCCTGAGAGCTGATTCTACTTTCCCAGCAGCTGAACAACAAAAGCTCTGCTCCACCTGGTGGCTCAGTCCCAGCTACTGGACACTGTTTAAGATCACTTGCTCTCTCACCCAAGCTCTCCAAAGGTAAACTGTACCAAGTGCCCAGGTCCAAAAAAAAAAAAAAAACACCTTCAGGGCAGGCCTTTTCTGTCCAAGAACTGCTGTTACCACTGCATGGGCTGGCCTCTGCCAGCATGAAAGTACTCACCCTTGTGCCACTTCTCCACAGCTCTGACATCCTCTTGGGAGTCTTGGAGTTTCCCACTGCATCCCTGTGCCCTAGAAGGAATGTTTCTGGGTAGAGCCCACCAACCAGATTGGGAGATTTCTCCCTAATCTCACTGTGGTCAGGTGCAAGGAGCTGTCTCTAGTTTGCCAACTTGTTCCGCCTCCTTGCCTTTTTATTTTCGTGAGTGTCTTTTGAAGCACATGATTGTTTAGTTTTAATGCAATTAAATTTATCATATTTTTAACACACTGAATGCTGTTGGTGTCATATTTAAGAAATCTTTGCTTAACCTAAAGCCACAAATGTTTTCTCTCATATTTCATCTGTAAGTTTTATACTTTTAGGTTTTACATTTAAGCCTATGATCCATTTTAAGTTAATTTTTATAGGGTGCAAGATATGGTTTGAAGTTCTTTAGTTTTGTTTATGGATATCCAGTTGCTCCAGCAGCATTTGTTGAAAGATTATCCTTTTTACATACATTTAAGTTTCAACTTTGTCAAAAATAAGTTGTCTATATTTGTATGGATCTATTTCTGAATTCTTTCTTCTGTTATTTTGTCTATCTTGACACCAATACTACACTGAGTTGATTACTGAAAACTTGAAATCCACAAAATTTTTTATTTTTATTTTTTTCTATTCTAGATTTTTTTTTTACATTTCTATATTAGATGTAGATCTGATTGTCAATTTAAAAAAATCCTGTTGGAGTTTTGACTAGGACTGTGTTGAATCTGTATATCATTTGAGGATAATTTATATCTTAATATTATCATTCAACCACTAAACAAGATAAATATCTCTATTTATTTAGGTTTTCTTAATTTTGTTCCCAGCGATGTTTTGTAGTTTTCAGTATGCAGGTCTGGCACTTATTTTGTAAAGTGTGTTCCTAAGTATTTTATTCTTTTTGATGTTATCAACAATGTAATCATTTTATTAATTTCATTTTTGGATTGTTCATTGCGAGTGTAAAGATAGGCAATTGAGTTTTGCATGCTTATATTCTGAAACGTTGCTGAACTTGTTTATTGGTTCTACCAGTTTTTAGTGGATTTTTAGGATTTTCTATAGACAAGATTATGTCATCTGCAAATTGAAATAGTTTTTCTTCTCTTTTCCAATATGGATACCTGTTATTTCTTTGTCTTGCCTCATTATACTATCTAGAACCCCCAGTACAATGTTGAGTAGAAGTGCTGAGAGTGGACATCTTTATCTTTTTCCTGAACTTTGGTGGAAGCATCCAGTCTTTTCACCATTAAGTATGATGTTATTTTTTTGTAGATGTGGGGTTTTGTAGATGACTTTCATCAGGTTGAGGAAAGTTACCTTCTAGTCCTAGTTTGCTAGAAGTTTTTGTCAGGAATAGCTGTATTTTTTTCCCAAGTGCTTTGTCAGTGCCTATCAATATTTATTTATTTTTCTTTGCTTTGTTCACGTGGTAAGTTATAGCGATTGATCTTTAAATATTAAATGAAACTCACGTTCAGAGATAAACTCCACTTGGTCATGATGTATTTTCCTTCTTATGTGCTGTGGAATTTAATTTCTAAACTTTTGTGGAGAATGTTTGCATCTATATTCCTGAAAGATATATGGTTGGTAGTTTTCTTTTTTGGGGGGGGTTGTTTTTTTCCTTGTAATGTCTTAATGTTTTTTTTTTTCATATACTATCTGGTTTTAGTATCAAGGTAATCCCAATCTTATAGAATGAGTTTGAAAGTGTTCACTTCTCTTCTATACTTCTAAAGAGTTTACTTACTCAGGAAGGCCAGCTGCCATGTCACAAGCAGCCCTATGGGGAAGCCAATGTGTCTCCAAATTGCCTGAAAAGTGATCTTTAACATCTCTTGTAGTGCATATCTTCTGATGATAAATTTTTCCAGCTTTTACATGTCTTAAGAAGTATTTATTTTGCCTTTATTTTTGGAAGATATTTTCACTAGTAATAGAACTTCGGGTCAACAGGGTTTTTTTTCTTTCAGTGCTTTAAAGTTGCTACACCCTGTTTTCACTTGTGGTTTTTCTGATGAGAAATCTGCTAGAACTTTTTTTATTTTTGAGAAAAAATGTCTCACTCTTTCAGCCTGGTAGAGTGCCATGGCATCGTAGATCACAACAACCTCAAACTCTTAGGCTTAAGTGATCCTCTTGCCTCAGCCTCCCGAGTAGCTGAGACTACAGGCACCTGCCACGATGCCTGCCTGATTTTTCTATTTTTGGTTGATAAGGATTCTCACTCTTGCTCTGGTGGTCTTGAACTGAACTCATGTGGTCCATGCACCTCAGCCTCCCAGAGTGCTGGGATTACAGGTGTGAGCCACCATGCCCAGCAAGAAGGCTTTTGTTAGGACTTTTGTTGTCCGTGCCTGTTGGCATTTTTGGGTTGCTGGGTTCTCTAACATCCAGTCCTAGATTTACAAGGCAAAAAAAACCTCTGGGACCACACTGCTGTGTTATTCTTTGGGTCCTGAGGTTTACAGTTTGCATGATTTCTTCTGTCCCTCTTGCAGATTCTTGTTATGTTTATTTAATGCATAATATACACAGTTTATAGCTATCCCTGGTCAGAAGAGCAGGGGAAGAGCATCAGCAACACTCAAGGTCTCCAACTCTGCACATGAAGGAATGAACGTGCAGGCATACAGCTTCAAAGTTTACACTCAAAAGACCTGAGATTAGGATTTCATAAAGGCTCTCAACAATAGGGTGGTTGGTATCTTTGGAAAACAGAGAGGCTGGAAATGCAGGACAGGTTTGGGTGACAGTCCCAGCCATGAGATGAAAAGGGAAGAAACAAAGTTGGCAACTATGTTAAGAATTGACATAAGGAAATGAATGTGAAAAATATTTGAATGGAGAATGTTATTTGGGACAAAAAGTTAATTGAGGGCGAAATTTTAGAGAACCTTGAATGTCTCACTAAGGAGATTTGATCTTGGGAGACTCACTAAGACTTTCCTTAGATTTTCTTTACATCACACCACGAATGCCTATTAGGGACTTGTCTTAGTTCAGGCTGCCATAACTAAATACCACAGATTGGGTCCTTAAATCATAGAAATTCATTTTCCCACAGTTCTGGGCACTGAAAGTCCAACATGGTTGACTTCTGATGAGGGATTTCTTCCTGGCTTGCAGATGGCTCCCTTCTCAATTGTCCTCACATGGTCTTTTCTCTGTATGCACATATCCCTGCTGGCATCCTTCCTCTTCTTACAAAGGCACCGGTCCTGTGAGATTAGGGTTATATCTTTATGTCCTTATTTAATGGTAATTCTTCCTTAGTGGCTTTATCTCCAATATTGTCACATTTGGGATTAAGACCTCCACATATGAATTTTGCAGGGACAGATGCATTTAATTCATAACAGAATTATTTCCAGAAATACTGCTAAAAATATTAGGAGACAGTTCTATGAACAAAGATTTATGTTTACGATAGATAATGATGTTTATAACCTCTGTTAGTATAGATCATTCCTGTGCAGACATATTTTCTAATTATGGAGAGGTATGTTAAAAAATATAGTCAGTGTAAAAATTTAGGGAGTAGTTTAGCATAACTATCATCTTTCAGGCACTGAAACAATAAACATAATAGATTCCACTGGTTGCATTCCTTACTCAGATTTTGTGTTTTTAGGTAAAGAAGTGTGCTTTATCAGTAGTGCAGTCATTAATGTGTTCATGGGTGCAGAAGTCATTGAATTATCTTTAAAATAAAATCCTTCACTGATGTAGCTAAATGCTGCAGGAATCAAATTCATTTGAAGTGGACATTAATCTGATGACTGACCTCCTTAATGTATTAAATAGCTTTTACTTTACATGGAGACATCCTGATCTCTGACTTGAGCTATTATTCTATAATATCAGCTTCATTGAGAGTTAGTGCCTAATTATGAGACAGTTGAGCCTAATAACATGTTATAGTTAGTTGATGAATTCTTAGAGAAGAAAGACTAATATGCATAAGGTTCATACCTACAGCCCTCAGCTTTCATTCATCTCAGCCAACTCACTTTTCCTGCAGTATTTAGAGAGGTGTGTTTCTCTGAATCCCTCTAACCTTAATAGGCTGTTCAAAATGGCCACCCGAGACACTCCTGGGATTATAGAGATCCAAATGAGGATTCTGGACAATTGACTTCCAAGCGATTCCATTTGTTCTGCTCATTCAGTTGTTTCTTATTAATTTCTTGCCCCAAGAGAAAATTTAACCCCAGTTTTCTATCCCATCCTAGGCCACAGTGCCAAAGACAATGTCAAGTACTTGCCCCTTGGCTGGGGGACCAAGACTGGGACTTCAACCTCAGGCCCTGAGTCAGGTGGGTTCTTCACAAACTATTTTTTACAGGTACTTTTTGAGGCCTTCCTGAAACAAAAGAAGTGTGGAATTATAAGGCAACTACTGCTACAGAGAAGACAGAGACAAGATTAGAAGTGTGGTCAACAGATAAATGAAGAATGGCCATGGGGATTTGGTTATGTACTGCTGTCATCACCTCTGACAGCCTTCCTAAGGCAATGGCAGATCTATAAAGAGTGTTTGAGTAATGATTGAGCTTTAATAATAAGGACTTAAATCTTGAGGGCTGTGGTCCAGTCTCTGCCTTTAATTTATGGAATGACCTTTGACCTTACCATCCTATTTCCTTCCCCCTCAGCCCCCACTACAAACATAGACCATAGTCTCATAGTGCACTGATACAAGTTAGGTTCTGCTAACTGGAACATTTATTTCTAGAGGCTGGAATCTGTTGTACATTTGGCTCACAAAGTGAGTTATATTCAGAAGTCTCTGAGCCTCAGTGTCTCTCTATAGTAGACATTTAACATAAAAGAATCTTTCAGGGCCAAGGAATATCTAGTATGTATAGAATGCATATGAAAATTTGCACATGTATTGGTGCTCTTGACATTGGGTGAGACATTCTCGGTCATAATTTTTATGATTTATTACTCTGGGTTTTCTTTTGTTTAAGTTGAATGAGGAAACTGGGAAATTTTCAGGCTTTGAATTTGTTGAGCATGTCTCCATTATATGTAGATCAGCTAATGTAAAATACTTATTTTATCAGAAAAATCAGGAATACTACTTCCATATAAAGAAAGCAATGGAAAATACGAGAGCCCTTGTGGACATTCAGCCACAAGGAGAAGAAAACTCACATCATTTTCACCATTTATTATGTGCCTGGCTCTCAACACACATTATTCCATTTAATCTTCTCACTGACTCTGGGAGGTAGGTACTACTATTTCTCCCATTTTACAGTGAAGAAACTGAGGCATGAAATAGGTTGTATAATATGCCCAGGATCTCAGTGCTAGTCAGTGTCTGATCAGGGCCGAGGAAGCCTAGATGATTCCAAGGTCATTATACCATCCAGCCTCCAGAAAACCAGCTTTTTCTCCTTTACAACCCATTATATTCTTCAGTAAACACCCTTGCTGCTTGAGGAAATGATTCTGAAGTTCAAGCCCTGTTCACAACTCTGGTATAACTAAGCTGAAGCCATCCCAGGTTTAGAGCAACTGTGGAAATTTGCCGGGTCTGAACCAATGGAGAAGTTCTCAGAAGCCCAGGCTTGGGATTAGCAATGTGACTGCCAGAGGGTGACTGGTCTCATGGGGAGAGGTAAAGAGCAAGTAAAGCAGGGAAGCTGATTAAGCAAGACTCCCAACCCTGGGGGAACCAGTGCAGGTGAGCAAGTCCATAGGCCAAGTGGCAGCTAACATGCAGGGGACCCAAAGATAGTAGCAGTCACATAAATGCATACTTCCCTCTGCTGAGCTTTCTGGTGCTGAAGTGTGGGTGTGTGGGGGTGCCAGAGAAAACAAGATTCAAGTGGAAAAAAGGAGGGAGACAGAGGCAAAGAAATATATAGGCAGGGAGAAAGAGAGAGAATGCATCCAGGTGGCACTGTGCCGCCCAACCCGGGCAGTACCGTGTTACACAGCACATCAACCGGCCCAGAATGCCACAGTCCTCCATCTGAGGACTACATCCCCAGGGCAGACACTTACACTTGAGAGTTTTCAGATCATCCGAATCATTCAAATAAACTCTTCTGACTTCTCTTCTACTACCCCTAGCCAGAAAGCCTGCTCAGCAGTGACAATGAAGTTCCAAATTACAGATGCTTAGATGAAACACAAAATTTTGTCTCACCACAAAAATGTCCTAGCTGAGCTCATGTTTACCCAACTATCTAATTTCCACCTTCCAAAATGGTATCACACAACACCTGGTGTGGAAGCATCTGCACACGTGTGTGTGTCTGTGTGTGTGTGTGTGTCTGTGCTCACATAGTAGGACAGGAGACAAGAAGTATGGGAAGAAGGGGAAGAAACAGGCATTGTTATAGCTGAACCTCTCCCCTTAACAATTTCCCTCCATTGTGTGCACAAAGCCCTTTGCAGCTACAGCCAGAGTACAGCAGAAGAACATGCAATTTGCTTCACATTGTTTTTCTTCTCTGGATCTCAGCAAGTCAGCAGGTATTCCTGGAAATGACATTTGCAAGAGATGGGATGTTGCCAAAGAAATAAACAGGCAGTGGCAAGCAAGAAAGGTGGCCAGTGCCAGTATGAGGTAGTATCATGGGCTGGATCCCCACCCCTCAAAGAACAGACAGCATCAGCTCCTCACCCAAAGCTGCCCTCCATTTGGGTCTTTGCTGGACCCTTTGGTAGCCAGCAGCATTGAAAGAAGGACATTTCAGCTGGGTGAAGTGACTGATGCCTATAATCACAGAACTTTGGGAGGCCAAGGCAGGAGGACTGCTTGAGGACAGAAGGTTGAGACTAGCATGAGCAACATATCGAGGCCATGACTCTACAGAAAATAGAAAAATGAGCCGGCATTGTGGCGAGTGCCCGTGGTCCCTGTAGTGGTAGGTACTTGGGATCCTGAGGGAGGAGGATAGCTTGAGCCAGGAGTTCAAGGTCACTGTGAGGTATGATTATGCTCCTGCTCTCTAGCAACAGAGCAAGACCCTGTATCTAAAAATTAACTAAAATGTATTTTATTTTATAGATGTCACCCTGTATTCTACGCAGGGTGACTGAGCAAGACTCTGTCTCAAAAAAAAATTAATTTAGTTTAAAAACAGACACCTCTCATAAGCTCTTAAGTGACACACAGTGTTTCAGGTCATATTTCTCCAAAGAGGGATAATCTTAAACCAGGTGTCTATTGGTGGTCAGATTTAGTGTTACTTTTTACCCAGTGTTGAGAAAACTTCCTCCCCCACCTTGGTGTTAGGAACTATACTTTGTCAACTCATAAATGAACACAGATCCCCTCTAAATTTCCAATGCTCAGAACTCAGCAAGGCTCTCTCCTTGTCCTTCCTAAAAGGCTCTCTCCTCGTACTTACTAAAAGAGGTCTGAGGGGCAGTTTGGGGTTTTGCTCCTCTGCTACAATTATCTTTAATAATAATAATGCTTGAATAGAAACCCAATGTGTTAGCCAGGAACACGGAGTGGGTGTTTAATTGGCCCTGCCATTCTCAAAATCTGAGATAAAAATAAGACTTCTTAAGAAGCCCCTTTCCAGCTGGGTACTTTGGGGAGAAGCTAGTTTGCCACCAGCTCCTCAGCAGCACTGCATGCCTATCTGCCAATCCTTAAATTAGCCCATTCTGAGCCTGGGCGGTCAGGCTGCTTGGCTTCCTGAACTGATTCAGTTCATGGAGGGCTATTCTTTTAGGCCCAGTCTATTTTTGTGGTGGTCTGGCAACTCTGAAATGTTTTTCCTTTGGAAAGGGCCTGGCACATTTTTGTTTCTCTTTGGAATAGATGTGGCCCCAATATGATGTTTGCAGCTCAGCAGGGAAACTTTAGAACAGCAATTCTCAAAGCACAGGTTCTCTAAGTGGGACTGGAGGAACCCTGGGCTTCCCTGGGGTGCTTTCCTCCTTTGTACAACTCCCGGTCTGTGCACAATTGGTTTCTCCAATGACCACATTCCTGCACACCTGCAAAATGATACCTTCTTCTAAATGAAGAAGCAGATATGAAGCCAGCTCTTTCAGTCAGCCAGACATTGAAAAGATTCGCAGTCTTCTCAATGAATTTTCTTTTGTTTTGGAAAATTGAGTTACTTTTCATAAAAGATATTGTATGGGTCACATGTATTGCTATGTACCCTATTTGTAAAAGAATTAACCAATATTTAATTTGTTCATAGCTCTATTTAGATTTTGAATATGGGGTGGTGCCTGTGGCTCAGTGAGTAGGGCGCCAGCCCCATATACAGAAGGTGGCAGGTTCAAACCCAGCCCCCGCCAAAAACCGAAAAAAAAAAAAAAAACCAACAAAAAACCCCCAACAGATTTTGAATATGGTAAGTAGCAATAGGTATAACCCACCAAAGTAAAAACTTCTTGTAGTTTCTGAATAATTTTTAAGAGGACAAAGGTGCCCTAAGATGAAAATGTGTGAGAGTCACAGTTGTAATTAAAGGATTTAAAAGAAATGTTTAGAAAAAGACAAAAACACCTGTGTTGAAGTCCTGCTAGTATTTCTACGTGATACTCAGTGGTACTGAGTAGTACCATGTTAGCAGAGAGATAGGAGTCTCTCTGTCCTTTCTTGGCTCCTGGCTTCCGGCTCCCTGAACACTACAGTTCTCTCCCTTCCGCTGGATCTGCCTGGAGCACAGGGACATTTAGAACAGGCATCAGAGAGACCGCCAAAAGACAGTGAGTACCCAACTAAAAGTAAACATGGTATTCTTCAGCATAGTGGCTACAAGTTCAGATTTCAGAGTGAGAAAGATTTTGGTCAAAATCCTATTTTTGCAATTTATTAGTTAAGAGACAGTGATGTTTTACTTAATCTCTGTAAGCCTAGCTATTTCTTAATCTATAAAATTGAGATGCCTATTCAGAGGGTTTTTATGAGAATTGAAGGAATGATGCATAGACAAAGTACCTGGCGCATTGTAGGTGCCCAGCAAATGGTAGTTATTATGATTGTCATTTCACATAGCATCTTAGGAGACTGCAGCCTGTGGTGACATGTAAATACCCTGTAACCACTAGCTACTCATGGTCACCTTAGAGCCCTTTCTCCAGGCTCTTCTTATCAACTGTTACGCCCCCCCCATATGCACGAACACGCATTCACAAATTCACTGGAAAAAATGTTTACTGAGCACTTACTGTGGCCAGGCACTGTTTGGAGTGAGGATAAAACAATGACCATGACAGACATTGTCCCTTATCTCAAGGAACTTTCTTTTCTTTTTATTTCAAGTTAATTTAAGGGTACAAAGAAATTGGTTGTAATGTTTGCATTTTTTTAGGTAGAGTTCCTCTTATAATTGTGTCCTGCTCCCAACAGGTATGCCATACACCCCAACGTTATGCCCATTAACTGAGAACACACCCATCTCCCTTCCTCCTTGCCTCTCCCCCCTTCCTTTTTCCCCTCCCTCCACCTTGAATTAAATTGAGTTTTTTCCTTATGTGGGCATATATTAGTTTTTCTACTGGCTTCGTATTAGTATTCTTATTAGTCTATGGGCTTCTTATTACATTGGATACTTGCTTTCCCATTCTTGTGATACTTTACTAAGAAGAATGTGTTTCAACTCCAGTAAGGTTAATACAAAAGATGTAAAGTCTCCATCATTTTTTACTGGCTGAATAGTATTCCATGGTATCCATATACCACAGCTTGTTAATCCATTCCTAGGTTGATGGGCATTCAGTTTGTTACCACATTTTGGCCATTGTAAATTGAGCTGCAATAAACACTGTAGTGCAAATGTCCTTATGATAAAGTGATATGTTTTTCTTCTGGGTAGACGCCTAGTGGATAGAGGACATACCAGATGTTAATATGGTAAGGACAGATACTACACTTGATCTTAGCCAAAGGGCTAAGAATCAAGGAGCTTTTGATCTAGCTGGGGCAGTAGAAGAGAGACTAGGCTATTTCAGTAAGACAAATAATCAGGGGCAACCAGGAGAAGGCACCTAACTTAGCCAGAGAAGTTCTCAAAGCCAGATTTGTCAGTCATGTTAGAAGATATCTAATTGACATAAAATGCAGGTCTTAAGGAGTGCCACCCCTCAGAGACCTTCCAATTTCTCTATAGCATTACAGGCCACTGGGGGGTAGAAGTGCTTCACTGTGACCATCATTTCAGGAAGAGATATGTGTTCTGGACATACAAGTCAGTCCAGTCAGTTCCAGACTTTCTTATCTATAGTTACCCCTTGATGGAAATTGTCTCTAAGCTCCCCAGACCCTTTCCTTAAAGACCACGTATAAAGGTTAGACAGGCCAATTAAAAATGAACAGTGGACTTGAATAAGCATGTGTCCAAAGAGGTATATGAAAATCCATTAGGGAAACACAAATCAAAACCATAATGAGATTATGCTACCCACCCACTGGGATGGCTATAATTAAATGTACAGAAGATGGTAAGTGTTGGTGAGGATGTGGAAAAACTGAAACCCTTGTTCATTGCTGGTGGAAATGCAAAATGATGCAGCTGTTGTGTAATAAGGGCTAGTGGTTTCTCAAAATACTGAATATGGAAGTACTATATGACACGGCAATTCCACTTCTATATGTACCATTGTTACTCCATATCCACGGTCTCCAAATCCACAAATTCAACCAACTATGGACCAAAATACAGTCTTCATGGGATACAGAACCTGAGGATATTGAGGGCCAACTTTTCCTATCCTTGGGTTCTGAAGGCCTGACTATGGGACTTGAACATCCATGGATTTTGATATCTGTTGTGAGCCCTAGAATCAATCCTCCATAGATACTACGGGGAAACTACATATCCCAGGTCAGGGACTGAAGCAGATATTTGTATAGTAATACTTACAGCAGCATGATTCATAATAGACAAAAGGTGGAAACAACCCAAGTGTCCACCAATAGATAAATGGGTAAACAAAATGTGGTAGAGTATATTCATCTAATGAAATATTATTCAGCCCTAAAAGGGATGAATTTTTGATATGCTATAACATGGATCAACCTTGGAAATAATATGCAAATGAAATAAGCCAGATGCCAGAGGAATGTATGATTCTACTTATATGAAGTATCAGAAAGTAAAGTGGAGGCTACCAGAGGCTGGTGGGAGGATGAAATGAGGAGTCATTGTTTAATGGGTACAGAGCTTTGGGGAGGAATGATGGGAAAGTTTTGGGTGGAGACAGTGCTGATGGCTGCACAACATAGTGAATGCACATAATGCCTGAAAACTGTAGAATTACGAATGGTTACAATGATAAATATGGTCTTATGTATATTTTTTCTCTATTAAAAATTAAAAAGGTAACCAGAGAGTAATGGTCATCATCATCACAGGCTTTAAAGGCAGAGACCTGCATTCGAACCTCAGCTCTGCCGTTTCAATAAGCTGTGTGCTTTCATCCCTCTGTGCCTGAATTTTTCCCTCAACAAAATGGGGAGAATAATCACAGCTTACCTCCTCAGGTATTTGTAGGGATTAGAGGAGATAACAAATGATCAGTGCTTTGCACTGTGCCTGGCACACAGTAAAGCTCTATGCTTGTTAGCTAGTATTATTATCTGCCCAGAACCTCCAGAATGCTCCTTTTAAAGGGTGAATTAGGTCTTGTCACACAACTCCACAACCCCCTCTTTACTCTTAGGACAGAAGGTAAGGTACCTGTACTAGCAAGGAAATCAGAACTATAGTTCAGACACCATAGTTTCAACAGACGCTTGCTTCACTTCCCCACTGAAGATTCTGCAGGAAGACCCAGACTCCAGAGCAGTAGACAAACCAGAAAACTGAACAGGAACCACAGCTTAAAAATCAGCTACAGTCTACCAAGGCCTTCAACCACAGGGTTGTTTAATGGTTTCAATGTCAGGAGGAAACAGAATGGATTTTCCCTCCAGGCTGATTTTCCAAAGCATCTATGACCATGCTGTGAGACAGGGAGAAACAAAACAAATGTCTTCTGCTCAGGGATCATGGGGAGTTTGACCAAGGAACATATTTAACTCTTCTTCAGTGCCCTCATACTTGTTTCTATGAAAAATAGAAGAAAAAGCCTTTTGACTGCAACTTTGGGGATTATTAGGCAATGTTGGTGTATACTCTGCTCAGCTGTTGGCCTCTGACTACCTTCACCTTCATCTTGCATCTCTCTCCCGGTTACTCTGCACCATGACATTATCTCTTTTTAATTCCGCAAATGCACCAGTTCCTTCTAATCACAGGGCCTTGGCACAGGTACTCTCTTTCTAACATACCCTTGTCCTGTACCTTTTTTTTTGGTTAAGACTTATTCCTTCTCAGATCTCAGCTCAAGTAGTCTTTCATCAGATCCCCTGGCCTTATCCACATCTCAGAGAGTCATGTGTTCTTTCCTATCAGAGCACCTGTCTCGGTGCCATATTACATTAACTTGAATGCTTGACTGATGTCTGTCCTTCTCACAGGAATATAAACTCCATGAGGCCACGTAAGGTTTTGCACACCACTGCCTACAACACTGCCTTATATGCAATACCCGCTCAATAAATGTGAGTTGAATGATGGAGCAAGGACACAAATGCTCTTACCAATTTACACTCTCAGTCTACACTACCTTCACTCTTCCCCAGAGAAACAGAAGCTCATATTCACTGGTGCATTTCCTCTTAACTTCCTGCCTGTGTGAAATGCCATCCTATCTACAGGGTTTGGATCAGAAAACACCTGCCTGTTAAAGGAACAAGCTAAATTATCCCCAACCTTCCAGGCCAAAGCTCTCCCTGACCTCTCAGGAGAGCCCTTCACTCTCCCAATTGAACTTGTATGCTACTATAGATTATTGCAGGTCTTCTTTTCATATACATGTCTTCTTTCCTCTGAGAAGGGAAGGAGGCCTATTCCATGTGAATGTTGTAGTGGCTTCTTGTCTTTGAACTTGGACTGAACACTGGGCTCACACATTGGCTTTGTTACTTAATAGGTGGTCAGCCTTGGGATGTAATTTCCCTTTTCTGAAGCTCAGAGTCTTCATCTAAAATATTAGGGGATGGGACAGTATAACCTTTTAGGTTATTTCCCACTTTGAAAATTCTAGGATCTAGAGGCTAGAGAAATGAGTGCTGTTGGAATATTATGGAGTCTGTTTTTTAAAACAACTTTATTGGGATATCATTGACATATAAAATTGCACCTATTTAAAACATACAACTTAATGTTTTGACTTACATATATCAATACATTGTTAAATGATCACCACAACCAAACTAATTAACATATCCATTACCTCCCATAGTTAGAACTGTGTGTGATGAGATTAAATGACTAGTCTCTTAGCAAATTACACGCATACAATACAGTATTGTTAACTATTGTTATCTTGCTGTATGTTACATCTCCAGAAATAATTCATGTTGCATACTTGAAACTTTGTACCCTTGTACTCTTTGACCAAAATCTTCCCATTTTGCTCATCTTCCCCTAGCAACTGTGCTGTGCTGTAGAATCTTAGCGCCCTGCTGCTCCACGAGAAAGGGAAAGGTGAGGAAAGATAGTCCACTGGGTCATCAAAATCAAGAGGAAAAAACTATTCTTTTTTTTATTTTTTATTAAATGATAACTATGTACATTAATGCAATTCTGGTGTTTTCACATAAGACTGTTCTAAAATAACATACAGGATGTCCCCGAAGTCACCCCTAAACTTGCTATACATAGAGAAAATGAGAAATTGTAGCCAAATATACCTTTATCTACAAATTTGAAAAACATTCTCTACCTGTTGCCCACCTCTTTGCAAAAAGTTATAATGAATGTTTTGTAAATAAAGGTATATTTAGCTACAGTTTCTCATTTTCCCTATGCGTGGTGACTTCAGGGGCAACTTTTGGGAAATTCTGTATGTCAAATGAAAGGGTGGTTGTTTCTGAATGGGATTATAGATGACTTCTATTTTCTACATTTTTCTGAGGCTAGCTCTCCACTAAGTGGTCTCTAGCTGCTCCTTCCTACCTGTATTGAAATTGGATCCCAAACCCAATCTTACTGCTATTTTTAGATTCTGCACATTTCATGTCTGCTTACCATCTAAGAAAGAGACAGGTAAACAGCAATTCCCTGGGCTCCCACTGCAGGCCGGACTCTGTGCTGGGGCTTTGGAAGAATGGAAATGAGAGAACAGTGAGCTTCTCAGGGGCAGAAATGACTGAACTGCTCCATTCGGGACAAAAGGATTTACACTTGTTCTGATCCTCCATGTCTATGTGCTGATGCATATATACTGAATGAACATTTCTCCATGTAAGACTAAAGCATTTGCCTTTTATGTTTTTAAATAGGACTGATTTTTCCCTATTTCTGAATTTGGACTGTTTTTCCCTGATCTCCTTTCCCCTCTGATGGGCTTTCTTCTTTTCTCTTCCTTTTTTTCTTTTCTTTTTTAGTCCTGAGAAAGCAAAAAGGGATGATTTCTCATTGGCTTTATGGGGTCTGGCCTAGCCCCAGTAACGTGATTCCCTACTGCTGAGGAACTGGAAGCTGAAAGTGAACTTGGACTCCTGCATTGTGCTGCTTGCTTTCCATGAAGTATTATGAATAAAAATAAGCTGCTCTTGTTGAGATGAAACAACTTCCAGCATACCATGGGTGCTCATTAAATGGTAAATAATAATATGTTTGGTGATGCAGTAAGTTTGATTTATACTCGTTATCATTATTTTTGCTTTCTTCCTAATCCGTGGAGTTGGATCCTGTGGGTTGGGCCACCCCATTGTTAGGGGAAATTAGTGACGGACTGCGCACATTTCTCTCCACCTAGCACACCACAATGACAATTTACCTGTCAGCCTTCCTGACACTAATCTTTGCCCGTGGCTCTTTCTGGTCTGACTTTCTAAATCCCCTTGTAGTTATTTAAATCTTTGAAGGCTGGTTCTTTAGGGAGATTGAGAAATGATGGTCATGGGCAATATATTATTTTGGGGGTGGAAAAAACAGGCTTTTCAGAGCTTTCTCTCACTTCCACCAGAGCTTGAACTATATTGTGCTTCTCCCAGGTATCAGCAAATATGTGGGTGGTTGCATAGAGGCTGCTTTATAGAGTGTGGGTAATTGCTTGGTCACGCCTATCAATCAGCCAAGGGCTGTACTTGAATTTCTTTGATTAGCTACACACTTTTGGGGAGAACATTTGACTTGTGACCAAGTTTTGAAGATGCACTTTCGCTAGAAGCTCATCTCAATGTCTTAAAACATAACAATTAGCAAAGGGCCTATCTGATACTTTTTATCTGCTTAAATTTGAGTCTAATTGTGTAGACTAGAATGAAAAGGCTAAATCCCTATACCTTAAAAAAGCTTTTGAGTAGATGAGATGGATTTGATGCTTTCCTTTGGATGACTCTGAGCTCTCTCGGTGCCTCTGTGTGACATTTTCAGACTATTTTCCCCCTGCCCTCTTCCTGCAGGCTGTTACTTACAGTTAGACCGCGGTGTTGGTGATCCACTTCTGTAGTCAATTGTTGGAATCCAGACAAGAGTGAACATGAGCTCTTTAAGTACAAATACCGGCTCCATCTTATCTCTTTTCTCTCCTCATATTACACCACAGGCTATCTGCCCAGTTAATAAGGGCAGAAAAACATCCAGACATTTAAGTCCCAGGGTCATAAAGTATGGGCAAGGAGGTAAACGGTGTAAAACAAGGATCAGTGTGGAAGTTCTAAGCCCTTGACGGTAATCATATGCTGAGGTCAGTGACCTTCTAGTTTTGTCATGCTCTGTTATCTTGAAAGCTGATATGACTCTGTCAAAGCAACATTTATGTGATAGCATGGATTAGGAGACAGAAAAGCCTGCCACATGAACTGTAGGGTCAACTAGATCCAGATTCATATTCTGGATCTGCCTCTTACTGAATAGGTAACCCTGGACAGGTGGCGATCTCAGAGCCTCCTAATTGTACAATGAGGGTCATAATCTACTTTAGAGTTACCATGAGGCTCAAATGGGATGATGTGGATAATGCATGTAGAACAGTGCTCAGCCCATAGGCAGTGCTCAGTAAATATAAGCTAGCATGCACATTCAGTCATATAATCTCTTTGATTTTTTTAAATCAAATAATCTGTATCCACCTAAGTGTTTGTGGTTAGAAAGGTAGGAAAAAAAGGAGAAAAAGCATATTTAACTACCCCCAAACCAGCAGACTCCTGGGAGACAAGGTATTAGGTCAATGCACAAAAGGGAGTTACGTTTTTGAGATGGTAAAAGTACAAAAGTCTGTTCTTTCCTATTTTTCTGAGGCTATTCCCAATAGTTACCACCCAGCCAAGCCATGTAGCCTCTTTTGAGTTCAATCTTGACGTTGCAGGGTAGAGAACTGGCCCACATTGACAATTAGGTCACTCTTTTTGACAGCATTCAGGAAAATTAATTTTGAAACTGGTGGCCTTTTTTAGATTCCACATATAAGAGAGGTCTTCCTATAATGTCTACATAGATCAAAACATCTTATTGTAAACCATAAATATGCATGATTATTATTTGCCAGTTAAACATAAATAAGAAAAAAAGCATTGAAACTGGTGGCCTAGTGTATAGAAAGTGCCTACAAATGAGGGGGATTTTCAGGGTATGATTAATATTAGTTTAGCCCCAGGACAAACTTACAATGAAAAAACAATTCACTTTTTTTTTTTTTGAGACAGAGTCTATGTTGCCCTGGGCAGAGTGCCATGGCATCATAGCTCACAGCAACCTCAAACTCTTGGGCTTAAGTGATTCTCTTGCCTCAGTCTCCCAAGCATCTGGGACTACAGGTGCTCACCACAACGCCTGGCTGTTTTTTGGTTGCAGTTGTTTAGTTGGCCAGGGCCAGGTTCGAATCCATCACCCTGGGTGTATGTGGGTGGTCCCATAACAACTGTGCTACAGGCACCGAGTCAACAATTCACTTTAAAATTCCGAAAGGAGAATATTTACCAAGCGCTAATCTGATATTTCCAATAAGTTTAAATGAGTATACAACACAGTTTTGTTCATAGCATCTTGAGGCCATCGTATTAAACACAGAAAGTGCAAAAAGGAAGGGCTTATAAAAGGGCTCATGCCCACGCCAGGCACTTTTGGATTACTGGGCTGTCAATGCCTTCAGTCCTCAAAGCTTGTCATCTTAGTTTTAAATGTAAAATTGGGCTCTGATTCTGAGCTGAGAATTTTCACTTCTATGTTCCCTACTCTTCCTGCCCCCTGCTTTCATCTTGCTCCTACCTTTATTTTAGATTTTCCCTTTCATGTCTAGACTCTAGATGTCTCAAAATCAGTTTTCCCCATCTCTGCACTTAGTTGTCCTTGAGCCTAAAATGAGGTCATGTTCCTGGGAGGGACCTGAGAGCCGTCTCTGTGCTGGCCCTAAGATGGGAAGTCTGCGAGGGTTCACTCGGGACTGCATTTCTTTCTGCTTGGCCTCAAGGGCCAAAAAGAAAGAGGGAAAAGAACAAGGATCCAAGCCTTCCAGGATGATAGTTGGATGCTAAAGGCATCCTTGAGGGCAAAATGCAATGAAATTAAAAGAAGTATAAACATCTGCAAGCTTTAGTTCCATCAGCTTCCACGTGTGAAATGCCACCGCAGTTCTGTTGGAATGCGTTAACTTTTAAAATGAGTACCTAACCTTTTAGGGCTGTGTCATGAGAGCATTTAATCCAAATTCATATTTCAGTTGCATAACCAGCGTCTGTTTCTCAGACATTCCTGGCCCAAGTCAAACACTTGCAGCATTATTTGAGAGTTTAGGTTTGCCGGATGGCTGAATCTAAGGAGATCTTCATTAAAGTCAATGGAGAAGAAAATTAAGTCATTTAAATTGCTATTTCTGGAGTTGTGGAACTTGAAAGTCTCCAAACAAGAAATAGTCTATTATTTATTTTGGTGCCTTGACGTGTGGCTGTTGTAGTACTCAGCTCCTGCTCTCCCATCTCTCCCATAGAGTCTGTGCTGGGGGCAGAACTGAGGAAGGCAAAGGTAGCACATAAATGAATAGTATCTCTGGGGCCCACAGAGTCATTCTGCTTAGTGCAAAGTGCAGAAAGATGTAAAAAGGTAAATAACAGGTCACGAGCTACAATTCTGCAACTGTCTCCTCCCCAAGGAGAAGACTTTCCTGGAGTTTCACTCTTTCTTTCTTTGTCCTTATTAGAATCGCCTTTTGGAGCTAGGAGGAATTCATTCGGAGGGGTCCCTTCATTGGAAATTGGGGCTTGTTTGGTAAGTAAATCGCTACTTGGGATTGGCAGGGCCCATGTATTGATGAGAAGGATTAACTAACTTCTATTTCACTCAATATTAGTCAGTTATATCCCAATAAAGCTGGAAACAATAACTAAGGTAAACACAGGACTACTATTCTGTTACCTCTTAAAAATTGGAGCTCCCGGCTCATCTTTGTGACATCAACTGGGGTCTAACCTGCCTCTTGGATAGCAGATGTTCTGAGTCTGAGTTTTAGGGGATCCAGACATCCCTTGAACTTGTGCATAAGCTTTTGTGGGTAAGTGCGCATCTGCTTCTTTCCTGAGAGAGCACATGGCTTTTGTTGAATTGCCAAAAGAGTCCGCGGCCCCAGAGAGACTAACATCAGCTTCCTGTCTGCAGAAATTTGAACCAACCTGTCATGTTTCATGTCTGTTTTGATTGCATTGCATTGATCCAGAATGACTGCGACATAAACCGTTTCTTCAGTTCTCACGTCCTCCTTGTGCCGGAGAGCATCTCTCCTTCCACCTCCCCTGTTTGTACTCTTCTCCCGACAAAGGCATGGATCAGTCAAGTCCCACTGCTTTGGATCCCTGTTTGCATGTTCTGTGCTCTCCATGCAGAGATCCCCTTTGGGCCTCTCCTATCTTTCTGCTGCCATGGGAGTGGCAGACTCAAGCTCCTCCTCTGGCAGCTGGAAGTGACTCCAAGAGATCTGTCATTGTGGCAAACTTCTTTGTGATCCACACTCAGTAAAGTGAAGATAGGGGTATCTTCCTCACCTCTGCCCACCTCAGCATTCCACAGGAAGCAATGACATTGGCTTCCTGCTCCTGCCTGAATGCTTCTGCTGGCTAGTTTGCTCAAACTCCTGTCTGCCCTAAGTTCACTCTCTGTGTGAGGAAAAGGAACAAGGCCTCTTCTCCTGTCTAGTTATCTACCCCTGTACATTACATCTGCTGCCCAGAGCAACTAATGAGGCCTGCTGCAGCCACTCTGTTTCCAAATAGCTGCCTTGGGTGTCGAAGGGTGGGTGGTTCTTCTAAGGATAATTGATTAGTAACAGCAATTAAAAGAAAAACTATTACAAGTAGTAGGTATTACACCTTGAGTGCTTACTGTGTGCCAGGCACTGTTGAGAGCTTTACACAAATCCTCTCCTGGAATCTCTCTGTACAACAACCTTGTGAGGGGTGAAATGCTTTTACGGCCTGGACATGTGACTTTCATAGTTAACAAGCCCAAGAACTGGGATTCTAACCCAAACTCGAAAATGGATGGTTGCATCCTCTGCATTCGTATTTCTTGCCCTCTCGGTGAAACTAAAGTATGAATGTGCTTCCAGAAATAAAATGGCCACCTCCCCATGTGGCTCAAATCAGTAGCTAATGCTCCTCTGCTAATGGATTTGCTGCTGCCAGCCTCCTCTTTCCCAGCTGACGCTGAAGTCTTATCTGTGGTTACTTTGTTCGTTTCCATTTAAATTCATTTTCTGGAGTCAATCCTGATAGTCACAAAGCTTCCCTCAACTACTAGATCTCAAGTGAGTGACTCATCCAAACACAATTATTATGCCATCCTATTTGCCCATCATAATTAGCTATCCATTTGAAACCTCCAAAATGCCTGTATCGGTGGTTAATAGCAATGGAAAAATAAATGAAGGCGTATATGCTGGGGTGTATGTGTCGTCATTATCACCCTATTATGTGCATCAGCTCTATTGTCCACTTCAGAGCTGTAATCGCAGACCAGCTTCCCTGTCTCCATCACACGCCGGTAGCCGCCTGGTCCTGCTGTTCAGCCAGTGTGTGCTTAGCGAATGCAAATTAATATTAATATCAATCAGTCTAAGCCAAATCAGCCTCTCCTAAGTAGGGAAGTGAATCTGCATAAAATCAAATGAGATAATGTATGTGAAAGTACTCTGGAAATTATAAAGCACTATACAAATCAAGATATTTTTATAATAAAATCATAATGTATTATAAAATCAAATAAGAATTTTTTAATGGCCTGCTATTTCAGATTAGCTGCACCATTAGCACATGCTCAATAAATATTTGTTCAATTGTATTGTTGAATTGAGAGAATCAATTGAGAGTTGACTATACATGAAAACAAAGAGTTCCACGGAAGAGTCAACTAGGTCCAATAGGTTACAGAGCATATAAATGTGAAGTCAAATTAAAAAGAACGACTTCAAAAACAAAAGAAAATTATTTATGTTTTCATTGAAAGAAAGAAGACTCTCCTGAAATCGCTTCCTTTTTAAGACCAGGTGATGATAGCTCACCTTGTAAAAATCTTTCACAAGTTGCTATTCAATGAGATCTGCACTGCATTTAAATTTGAAGCAAACTGTGCAATCCTAATTAAATAATTTTTCACTATCTAAGATGAAAAACATGTCAGCTCATGTTCAAATACTTTGGTTGTGTCAGTCTAGTTTGCAATGATGTTTTTTGATGTCTCATCAATTTTTTCATCATCCTCTGTCATTCAGTAGTCTATAACTAATTTTGAAATGCACGTAAAGAAAATCCTGGCTTCTCCCAACACATCCTATTTGTAACAGTCTTAATTCTGATTTATTTAAATACAACTGATTGCTTTCACAGCTAAAATAGCATCGATGAGAAAAGTGTAAGCACATTAGTTATCAAAGCGCACATTTTCTTTGTCATATGGTATTGTTTACCCACCTTTTAGAAGGAAAATTGAAGCTACCTGGGTAACTGACTGAAATTTGTCAGTGAGTAAACAGAACCTTGCGCCTGGCATTTGGAAAAGTTGAGTAGCTTGGTCTCTGGGTGAGTCTTAAGAATTTGATTTCATATATGAATTCTGAAAATTGTGTCGATCTTATCACTTAGAAGCTGTAAATGAAACCTGCTAACATTTGGAACATTTAAGTTAGGCTTACAGAAGTGAGCTAAGCAGCCTACTGGAAAATGGGAACAACAGAAATGGATGAAAATTGTAAAACCCTTCCTGAGGCTTTATTTACTAAGCGGATAAGCCGGTAGCTTACTAAACTTATGAACAAAGAAAATCCCAAGTGCAATTTCGTGAGCTTCTGGAAATACATTTCCTGAGAACACATTTAAGATGAATCTTGAAAAATAAGGATGAAGGGGGATAATATTATACTTTTTTCAGATTAAGAACGTATTTTCTATACATTTCTTTAATATCAATGTACAACTGTTGTCAAACAGAAGAATTGACACTAAGCTAAGTAACATATTCTGTCCTAGAACAGCTGGATAATCGCATTAGTATGTGAATATAACCAAAGGCTTTAAAATAACTGTATGTTTCCAAGGCTACCTTGCCTTAGACCATGAGTGCCCAACCTTTCCTTCTTTTCTGCCTCACATTTGAAGAATAAGAGTTGTCTTGGACCACCCAGTGAATATACCAACACTAATAAAAGCTGATAAGCAAAGAAAGGGTCTGGGTATACTTTTTGTGATATCTGACACCACAGATAAGCAAAATGATCATCTGCATGTGGCCCGCAGGCCATAGGTTGGACACCCCTGGTTTAGGCCATTTCCTTTTATGATGGAATATTTGAAGAACTAATGTGACTCAGCCTTGGATTTTAGGCATATACAATATATACATATATATAACCCAAAATTGTTTAACTTCCATATTTATAATTTAGTGCCAAATAGGGTGTTGATTCTAAATTTGTTTCATACCAAGTGATAGTGAAAAGAAATATAAAGAGTTTAGAAGCTTGCTTCCTGGCTGGGCCCAATAACTCACACCTAGCACTCTGGGAGGCCAAGGTGGGTGGATTGCTTGAGCACAGGAGTTTGGGACCAGTCTGGGAAAGAGTGAGACCCTGTCTCTACTAAAATAGAATAAAATGTCTGGGTTTGTAGTTCCAGCTACTTGGGAAGCTGAGGCATGATTGTTGCTTGAGCCCAAGAGTTTTGAGGTTGCTGTAAGCTAATGCCATGGCACTCTACCCAGGGTGACTCAGTGAGACTTTGTCTCAAAAACAAAACAAAACAAAACAAAACAAAATTTGCCTCCTTTCCTGATTCTCCCTAATTCTGACATTGGTATAAAAACGACATTTTATTTCTCTTTCCTAAGACAGAATGTTGCTTCAACCTCAGTAAAGTATCAGAACTACGATCCAACTAGATGGCACTTCTGTTTCCTAAAGAACATTACCCTTAGTTTACATACTATAGGCCATGATATACCTAAACCCGCAGTGCAGAAGAGGCAAGCAGATCAGCCAGAAGCTGTCATGGATCCCACATCTAAGTTTGGTGGTCTCACTGTTGCTTGATAAGTGGGTGGAGACAACTTTCTATGTTATGTTTCCTCAAGCTTTTTCTTTTTTTAATGAGACAGAGTCTCACTCTGTTGCCCAGGCTAGAGAGCCGTGGCATTAGCCTAGCTCACAGCAACCTCAAACACCTGGGTTCAAGTGATCCTCCTGCTTCAGCCTCCTGAGTAGCTGGGACTACAGCTGGCTGCCACAACAGCAGACTGATTTTTCTATTTTGGGTAGAGAAGAGGCCTTGCTCTTGCTCAGGCTGGTCTCAAACTCCTGAGCTCAAGGAATTCACATGCCTTGGCCTCCCGGAGTGTTGGGGTTACAGGCCTGAGCTACCGCTCCAGCTTTGCAGCTTTGGTTTGGTTTTGTGTTTTTGTGGAGTTTGTTTGGTTTTTTGTTTGTTTGTTTTTTGAGACAGGGTCTGACTTTGTCGCCCAGGATGGCGTGCAGCAGAGACATCGTAGCTCATTCCAGCTTCGTATTTCTAGACTCAAGCAGCCCTCCTGCCTCAGCCTCAGAGTAGCTGGGACTACAGACGCCTGCCACCATGCCTTGCTCATTTTTTAATTTTTTCTGGAGACTGGGTTTCAATATGTTCAGCTTCCCAAAATGCTCGGATTAGAGGTGTGAGCCACCACATGATCTTCATTACTCCAACCTGTCTCTCCTTAAAACACTCTCTTCTCCTGGCTTTGAGTACACACCCCTGCTCCTCTGCCGCTTTTTTCTGTTCCTGCTTCCAACTTGTGCATGGTCCTTGAGGTTCACTTGTTAAACATCTGCTCACCTCCTTGCTGTCTGTTTCAAAGTTCTCGCCCACAGTTACAGTTTCACCTCTTTATTTATTTTTTTATTTTTTACAGATTACCTGGAGGTCTTTTTTTTGATTAAATCATAGCTGTGTACATTAACACAGTCATGGGGTGCAGCGTGCTGGTTTTATATACAATCTGAAAGATTTTCATCAAACAGGTTAATATAGCCTTCATGTCATTTTCTTAGTTATTGTGCTAAGACATTTATATTCTACATTTAGAAAGATTCACATGTACCCTTGTAAGATTAACCATAGGCGTGATCCCACCAATCACCCTCCCTCCACCCATCCTCCCCCCTCCCCTTCCCTCCCTCTCCCCTTTCGCCATATTCTTGGGCTATCATTGAGTTTTACCTCTTTAAAGGAGACTCTTTTAAACTCTATTTCCAGCACTGCCTTCTGGTGTTAACTTCATCGCCCAGCCTTCAGATGCCTAGTACACATTGCAACTCAAATGCCTACTCATTGCTTCTATTTTCCTTGCCTGCAATTAGACCCATCGTTTCCCCAGCCTACTCTCTTCCATCCAATCAGGGCTCAATTTCCCTGTTTCTGTCAAGGTGGGCATCATTCTCCTATTTACCACTCATCAAGATTATGGATTTTTTTTTTTTTTTTGGCCAGGGCTGGGTTTGAACCTGCCACCTCTGGCATATGGGGCTGGTGCCCTACCCCTTTGAGTCACAGGCGCTGCCCCACTCATCAAGATAATGGATCTACACAATATCTTTAACTCAAACCCTTATGAAAGAACCCTATTATTTGTTAAGAACTTACTACATACAGGAAATTGTACATCACCTCGTTCATTTAATCCTTACAACAATCCTATGAGGTAGGCATCATGATTATTTTACAGATGAGGACACTGAGCGAGGGTCAGGAAAACTAAGTTACTCCAATGACAAGTCCAACTTTGTCTGAAGCTAAAGCCCAAGCACTTACCTACACTGTGGTGGTCAAAACTCCACTGCTTAGAAGGCAAGTGGTATAAATAAGTGAAGTAGAAGAAATTTAAGTAAAAATAACAATGCAATCTGTCCCTGCTGAGGAAACAGGCCTGTCGGGCCTGTGGCATACCATTCAGATCCAGCCATGACAGAAGCCACTCTGGCCACATCTTGCAATGTTTTAGGGAAGATAGATTTCCAGACATTCATAAAAGTTATCACATTTTTAAGAGTAGACAATGTCATTTTTTTACCTTTGTTTCATTTCCAACGTATTATTATAAAAAAAATTCACACATATAAAGGAAAGTTGAAGGCCTTTTACTTTGAACAATCACATGCCCGTCACCTAGATCCTACCATTAGCATTTTACTATTATTGCTTGATCACATATATAACCTTCAATACATCTTCAAAGGTGCATTTCAAAGTCAGGTGCAGACATCAAAATACTTCTCCCTAAATATTCCACATGTGTATCATTTAACTGTTTGTTCACAGTATTTTGTTCTTGTTATTGAGTTATACGTTACATATAATAAAATGCACAAATATTAAGTGTACCATTTGATGTATTTTGAAAAACATTTATCAAGATATAAAATGTTTCCATTGGGGCCAGGTGCGGTGGGTCATGCTTGTAATCTTAGCACTCTGGGAGGCTGAAGCCGGTAGATTGCTTGAACTCAGGAGTTCAGAGACCAGCCTAAGCATAAGTGAGACCCATTTCTACTAAAAGTAGAAAAAACTAGCCAGGCATAGTGGTGGGCGCCTGTAGTCCCTGCTACTCAGGAGACTAAGCCTAAGAGACTTAGGTTGCTGTGAGCTATGATGACACCAGGGTAACAGAGTGAGACTCTGTCTCAAAAAAAAAAAGCAACAACCTTTCCAGTACTTTAAGAAGTTTCTTTGTACCCCTTCCCAGTCAAATCCTACCTCTCTTCATCCAAGGTAACCACTAATCTGATCTGATTAGTTTTTACCATAACTTGGTTTTCATGTTCTAGAATTTCACATGCATAGAATCAGACAGTGCACACTCTTTTGTGTTAGGCTGCTTTCACTCAGCATAATGCTATTAAGAGTCATCTATTGGACAATCTGTCATTTTCTTAATTATTGGGGAAATAGAAAGTGAAAACTCACATTTGCAAGCCATGGGATATCAGGATGCAATCTCTGTGCTGTACTTGAATGCCTTTCCTCCCCCTTCCTACCCAAATGCTATCAAATTCATGTTCCTTTGAAAGGTCTTATCTCTCTTTTCCATTCTCACTGCTACCATTCTACCATCATTCTTTGACAACTGGGTTGCAGCCGAGCCTTTGACAAAGCCTCATTTGACACTCTAGAGAACAAGATCACGATTGTAAGGGCTAGATGGTTGTTTAGTTAGCTACATCTACCACTTGTTGGGTGGTTATAGCCAGAGTGTAGGTTATTGGATTGGTGACAACCTGGAGGGGGTCTCTATGCGAGTACCACAGAGCTCATCTTCATCTTGCATTATTCTACTTTCTTTCAAGACTTAGATGAAAATAGTTCTGCTTATCAAATTTGTAAATGAAACAAATTATGAGAGTCAATATAATGGATGACAAAATTAAATTTCAAAATCTTGCTATGCTATAAAGGTAGGTCAGAACCAAGAAAATGAGATTTAACAAAGATAGAAAGAACAGAATTTAGGTATTAAAAAAGTCAATTGCCAAAGTACATCATGAGCAATATTTGTCCTGACAGCACTCCAAGAGAAAAATAATCTCGAGTACAGTATGAGTCACCAGTATTTTGATAAGAGCAAAAACAAATAGACCAAGGAAAAACTAATAATGCAATCACAGCCTACATTAATAGAAGTATAAAGGAAATGGCTGTAATTTAATACCATAGTTGCAAGTATGGGTCTTTCTGGAGTCAGAAAATACTGTCTTTGCTACATTACATTAAATATATCTATTAGACCTTCAAATGGGAATGCAGAGTAGGTGGTTGGCTATAGGAAATGGGCAGGCTAGAGATAAAAATTTCAGACTTTCCAGCAAATACATGGTATTTATAACCATGGGACTAGATGAAATCAGAAAGACAGTGCGTATAGACAAACAAGAGAAGAGGTCTGTATTAGTCTGGGGCTGCCATAATAAAATGCCACAGACTAGGGAACTTAAACAACAGCAATTTATTTCCTCACAGTTCTGGAGGGTGAAAGTCCAAGATTAAGGTGTTGACAGGGTTTGTTTCTTCTGATATCCCTCTCCTTAGTTTGCAGATGAGTTAATTATTGGTTTGCAATATTTTGTTCTTGTTATCGTGGTATATTTGCAGATAATAAAATGCCCAAACATAAGGTGTACCATTTTCTGTATTTTGACAAATCCATGTCAAGGTATAAAATGTTTCCATAGCCTAAGAAAGTTTCTTTGTGCCCCTCCCCAGCCGAACCCTACCTCTGTCCATAGAGCCCTTCTAGCTGTGTCCTCATATGGCCTTTCCTTTGTTTATGTGACCCTTGTGTCTGTGTGCCTACATTTCTCTTTCTAATAAGGACACCAGTCAGCCTGGATTAGAGTCCACCCCAAAGACCTCATTTTAACTAAATCACTTCTTTAACAGTTCTATTTCCAAATACAGTCACATTCTGTGGTATTCTGAGTCAGGGCTTCAACATATGAATTTGCAAGAATACAATTCAGCCCACCATAAGGCCCAAGAATTAAGCCTTGGTCCTTCCACATTTAGAGGTCAGGCAAAGAGGAAAGAAGAGTCAGCAAAAAGGACAGTAGAGAAGTGGTCAAAGAAGAGAAAAGAACAGGAGCATGTGACTTTTTCAAGGCGTATAGAAGAAAGAGGTTTCAGGATGGAGGACCAATTAACCAAAGCTAGGGGTCATTGATAGCCTTGATAATAGCCATTTCAGTGAATGGTGAAACTGGGAACCCGAGAGGAAAGAAAGGATGGTGAGGAAGTGAAGATGGCACCGAAAGACAACTGTTCTGAGAAGTTAGTCTATGAATAGGAAGCAATTGATGAGAAGCAAGAATAGGAAAATTGCAGGAGCAAAGCCCTTAAAAAGGTGAGATGGGATAGGATCTAGTCTTTGGTTTGGGGTGAAAGAAAGAGTATGTTGCCTATTGCAACAAGAAGGAAGACGGAGGGGGTCCATCCGGGTTGGTAGAACTGTGTTGAAAGGAAGAAATAGTTCTGCTCTGATGGCTGATCTTACCTTATCTGCATCTCTTTCCCTGATGGACCTCCTGCCTCATACTTTCCCTATGTAACCAAATCCTCTCCACCCATCCAGACTTAGCCTCTTTGCTTGGGAAAGAGCACTACACACGGAACCAGAAAACTGCAGTCCAGTTCCAGCTTTTCTAACGATGAGCTGCATGACTTCAAACGAGTCACCTTCTCTGCACCCGTTTTCTCATCCATACACTTGGAGCAAAAATCTGTCTGCATACATTACATTGCATCCACATTGTTGAAATGCAAACATGAAAATGAAATGTGTTCTAGTAAAGTCTGAGCAGCTTCTGAGACTACTTCAGTCTTTTTGGAAGCCCTTTGGGTCTTTACAACTCATCTGCTATCTGACACTATTACCCGGTTGTTCTCAAGCGTACTCTTGCTGATTTGATCACCAGATTATCCATTTCTGAAGAGCAGGAACTGAGTTTTCTACGTGTTCCATTGAGGGGGTGGACAGGAAGAGGGAGGGGCTAATCTATTGAGTGCTTCTTGCCAAGAGGTTGAGGTCTTACCGCATTACACATTATCTAATTTGATTCTTACAACAATCTGAAGAAATGCGCATTATTTTACAAATGAAGAGCAGAGGTCCGGAGAAGTTAAGCGTTAAGCGGCTTCCCCCAGGTGACACAGCATATAAGTGGTAGAACCATAATTTGGATTCCAACCTCCAAACTCTGACCATATGTTCTTGTCACTACCACATCCCACGCACTCTGATACCAGGCAATTTTGGCAGTGTTTGGATTTCTTGCCGAGTCTTTAATTACTGAGAGGAAATGACATTTTCATTAGCCCATGTTTTTGCAGTTATAATGTCAAACAAACAGCTTCTGCTTTTCTCACGGAAATTTATGATAGTACTGGTTCTTATCCAACTCCCTGAAAATTGGTTAGATTGCTACCAATGAGCCTATTTTTATTGCATTTTCTTTTCTTGTACCATCATCATAAAGAAATCAGACATGATGATGAATCCTGAACTGTTGACACTCAAAAGGATCTCAGAGATCATCTATCCCAGCCCCTTCCTTTTGTACTTGAGGGAATTGGGGCCTAGAGAGGACAGTTGACCTGCTGAAGGGCACACAGAGGAAAGTGGCAGAGCCAGGAAAGGCTTTTGTTCCCCCCCGTCAGACTCCCCTTCCTTCCGTCTCCTTACACAATTTTATAAGCTGCCCCCTCATCCCTAAAGCAGCAGCCTCAGGGTCCTGGGGATTTTCTCAGGTTTTGCATGAAGTTTAAAGAGCAATACGGGACAACATGCCTTGCTGAGTGAATGACTGAAGAGGCTGGGGGGAAAGAGTGACAGAAAGACCAGGCACATCCACGCTTCTGGCATTTACTTATCTGGTTTTGTTTTTTTAAGAATTATTTGATTACTTCTAAGCCGTAAAATTCAAGGTATTAATGTATGAACTCTTTGGAAGCAAGGTAACCTTTACTGGTTTTAAGGTTTCATTGGTGACCTTTTCTTCTCAAAACAGCCCTGAGAAATGGGCAGTTGTCAGTAGATTTTAAGGTTATTTTAAATCCAGCTCTCCTCCCTGGCTCCTTAGAATATCTGAGCAACTCTCCAGATCAGTCGCCTTGCTTTCAAGTTTATAAATGACACTCAGGAAATGTCTTCATGGAAGACTGAACCAAAGGGACATCTAGGTGAAGAATGGGTGGTGCCAGAGGGCGCCGTTGCTGTTTCCATCTGTCTCAGGAGATGAGCTTCTCCCTGACCGCTTTCTGCCCTTGGGTGAAGACAGATTAACATTGGTCAGAAGAGGCTTCCTTCCTTGGTTAGAGTTTCCTATGGCCTTGCCAGGCATATAGCTGGGGTGGGGGAGCAGAGGAGCACTTCTATTAATGCATCACTGTGGACTGGTAAAAGGCACACAACAGCTTTTCCAATGCCATGTTCTGACATTAATGATTTCACACATTATCGTTGAAATCAAAAGATTTCATGGCTGCAGCCAAAGGCAGCACACTCCGATCTGCTTGGACCCACAAATGCTCCGTATGTGGAGGGGAAAATCAACAGCAAAAACAGCAAATAAAATATGCCTGTAAACTTTTTGTTTCATTCACTGAGCACACAGGTCCTGGTTCTGAGCTTAGTGTAGGGCCTACTTACAAAATGGGGTCTCTGCTGTCTCTTCAGTTCTTCAAGTCCTTTGGCATTTTCCTTAAGTTCTTCTAGAAAGCAAGAAACTTAGTAATCTGAGGCCAGATTATCAGTCAGCTACTGATTCAGCAAACAATTATCACATACCTACCCTGTGCTGTGTTCTGAGTTTGGCACCAAGAGACTATAAAGCAGGACCAGGGGACAGACAGGAGGGTAAATCTGAGACAGCGCATGACTCTTAGACATTGAATCTGAAAATCAGTTCACTGGTTATCATTTGTGATCTGGACCAACCTTGGATAGATCCAGCAGCCCAGTGCTGCCTACAGGTTTATATAAAACATGTGTTCACATCCATTCCAAAGAGCCTTACTCTGCCTTACTTAAACATCAACCAACATCTAAGCATTAAGAACAGCAATCAAAGTGCATTTTCTTATTTTTAAAAGGTATTTTTATGGACTTATTGAAAATTGTTTCAAAACTCTGCTCAGCTTTTCCCTAGTAATGGATATACCACGTAACCAGTGCCTAAATCAGCCAGTGAACTCAAGTCTATTGAATCATTTTCATGCCCCACTATCGATCTGCTTCCATTTGGCTAAGTATGTCCATTACGTAACAGCATACCCAGAAAGGGCTATTTTAAGGGACAAAAGATTTCTCTTTTCCTTTTAGTTTTTAATGAATAAGCTTTTCAAAATAAAACCAAGATGATTTCCAGCTCAGCTTTTGTTTTCAGGTCTTGTCTTGTTGAAGAAAGAACATTGACTCAACGGCCTGTAACATACTCCATTTCCCTGAAAGGGTTAGAAGATGGACATCATAAAAAAGGGAATTGGATTGGGAGTCAGGGAAGTTATAACCCTGACTCTGCCATTAAGTAGCTGTGCAACTTTAAAAACACAGTTCATAATCTCTGGGTCTCAGTTTCTCCTTCTTTAGAATTAGGGAAACAGAACAGCACAGAAGTTAAGAGGCAGCCCTTCCACTTACCGGTTGTGTAAATTTGGGAAAGTCACTTAACTGCTCTGGGCCTCAGTTTCTTCTCCTGAAAAATAGACATAGTAACAGTATCTACCTCATAGCATTTTATGAGGATAAAGTGGGAAATTAGTTGTGTATGGTTACTAAAGTGACTAGCATGTAGTGATGAAGAAATACAAATAATTCTTAGTGTTTAGGGATTAAAGGAAATCATGATGCTCCATTCTGACTCTAAGTTTCTGTGAACCCTTAAGATCGATAAGTATCTTAGTATAATTTCAAGCCAAAAATTTTCGCTTTGACTATTATTACATTTATTAACTACTCAGATCATGTTGAACAATTGTTACAAGTTGATTGATAAGAAAGGTCATCCATAGTAACCCCTTTTCTTTATTTCATAGAATTACTTCCGAAAAAATTCTTCTTTCTGAAACTCAAAGAATAAAGAAGCAAATGTTTGATACTTTATGTCTACAGAAGAAGTACTAGAAGACAGAGACCACTGATTCTCACATCAACTTGTGCCCACATGAAAGAAAAGGGTAAAGGATTTACTGCATTTGTTGGGAATCTAGGGACTTTTCCTTATAATCTTTCTAAATGTAAGATTGTAGAAATTCACTTTGAACCATGGCTATGTTTTATCAGGATTCAGTGAGCAACATGTGGTTTGGGAGACATTCTTCTTCTTATATGTGTGGCAGAAGAGACTGAGGAAAACTTATGGAACTTTCTAGAAGAAAAACCATCAAAATCCTCAGCATAAACCCATTATTTTCTTAAAGTGCTAAGCCCGTTTGTGTGTGTGTGGTGTATACTGAACCACCTGTATGCAGGCTAGCATTTCCTTTATATACCCTTAATAGTAAATATGCAAAGAATATAAAATAGAGTTGTGATAATTGCTTTTTAATCCCATCAGCTAATTAAAAGTGCTTTATGAAGTATATAAGACAGTAACCATAGTCTTCCTTTGCATGAAATTTTTATGTCTTTTGCTTGTCAATAAAACTGAAGCCAAAATGGCCACGTGAGATTATATAAGAGTTTGACATGAAAAGATGGGAGCCGAGGCCAGCACTAGGAAATTTCATTTTGCCCACTTAGGTGGGTATTATTTAATCTGTGTCTCCTAAAAGAGCAAGCTGTGTGATAATTGCCTTTTCATCTGTTGATGAAGAGCTTCTTGTTTATGTTAAGACAGGAGGGCTAGATCCAGTTCAGTTACAGATGATTCTTGGCTTTCACCTGACCTTGGTAGCATTATCACATCATTTACCAGTACATTCTGGCAAAACTGACTGCAGCAATTATTTTGTATGTCCATGTGTGGAGGTGCGAGGTAAGGTTGTCTCTTCAGACTAAATATGCATGTAAGAGCATTGCTAAAAGCTTTGCCTCTTATTCCCTTCTACATCGTCTGTTATATACACTGAGCTAGTGACAGCACAGGAGGCAATTGTCAGCCTGCCCGGAAGGCCCAATATGTGCATTAAGATAATGCTGTCTTCATCTTACGGCACCAGTTTGTTTATTGTTTCTTTTGTGAAACATTTTTGCTTGCTAGCCAGTAAACCCATACTCACAAGATTGAGCTTATAATAGGCACAGATCATCCTCTTTTTTTTTTATTTTCTTTTTTTTTGATCCTGTCCTGCCGCATTTCCTCCCATCTCCCGCCACCTGATCCTGTCCTACCCCATTTCCTCCCATCTCCCGCCACCTGATCCTGTCCTACCCCATTTCCTCCCATCTCACTCCATCTGATCCTGTCACATTTCCTCCCATCTCACTCCATCTGATCCTGTCACATTTCCTCCCATCTCACTCCACTTGATCCTGTCCTACCCCATTTCCTCCCATCTCCCGCCACCTGATCCTGTCCTACCCCAATTCCTCCCATCTCACTCCATCTGATCCTGTCACATTTCCTCCCATCTCACTTGATCTGATCCTGTCCTGCTGCATTTCCTCCCATCTCACTCCATCTGATCCTGCCGCATTTCCTCCCATCTCCCTCCACCTGATCCTGTCCTACCCCATTTCCTCCCATCTCACTCCATCTGATCCTGCCGCATTTCCTCCCATCTCACTCCATCTGATGAGATCATCCTCTTAATATGAAATAAAAAAACTGAAACTCCTTTTAAGAGCAATAAGAACCCCAGGAAGGGAAATTAGTGGTAAGAGTGATGGGGAAGATGACCTGGTGTGACAGTGGCTTCTCAACCTAATAGTGTGCCTATTCAGTAAGTAGTAACCTCTCATCATATGATAACATCATGTTCAAATACAAATACTGCATTTTAGGTAGGAAATTGTACCAAGAAAGTGACCAGGATGAGGCAAGATCTAGCAATCAGGGAATACAAGAACAAATTGAAGTGAATGTATGTTTTGCTTGGAGAAAAGATGACTAAGCTAAACCATGCTGACTCTTACAAGGTTTGAAATGAAAAAGGGAGTAAACTGTCTTGTATCACTCCAAAGGAAATGTCTAGAACAAATATATGGAAATTGCTAAAAAAGCACATTTCATTATCCTATAAGGGTACATGTGAATCTTACTCAATGTAGAATATAAATGTCTTAATACAACAACTAAGAAAATGCCATGAAGGCAATGGTAACCAGTTTGATGAAAAATTTCAAATTGTATATAAAACCAGCACATTATACCCCATGATTGCATTAATATACAAAACTATGATTTAATAAAAAAAAATTTTACTAAAGTTTGAAAATACACATTTCATAATCAAATGTTGAACAATGTTTTAGAACAATGCATTTTGAAAATGAGAGTGATTATTCAAGTATAATAATGTAACAAAAATTTTCAATATCACAGTTAAAAGACTGAAGTTATGTATTAAAATGGATTGGGTGAATGCATATGGCCTACAAATTTTATTTATTTTTATTTTATTTTTTTTAATTAATTTATATCTGCATACATTAATGCAAACATGGGGTACATTGTGCTGTTTTCATATACAATTTGAAACACTTTCATCAAGCTGGTTAACATAAATTTCATGTCATTTGCTTAATCATTGTATCAAAACATTTACATTCTAGTTCCAGAAAAGTTCACTTGTACCCTTGTTAGACAGATATATAGGTTATCTTTCTGGTCACCCTCCCACCACCCATCCGCCCTTCTCCCCTCCCCTTCCCCACCCCCTCCCCATATTTTTGGGCTAGAATGGATCAATAAACTGTGGTATATGTACACCATGGAATACTATGCAGCCCTAAAGAAAATGGAGACTTTACCTCCTTCATGTTTACATGGATGGAACTGGAAAATGTGCTTCTTAGCAAAGTATCTCAGGAATGGAAGAAAAAGTATCCAATGTACACAGCCCTTTTATGAAACTAATCTGTAGCTCTCAAACAAAAGGTCCCATTTCTTCTGAGTCTTCCCCATCACAGTAACTGTCTCTATCTTCCACTTAGTGGGCTGGTGGAGAAGCCTGGGGGTTCTTTTTGTGGCCCCTGTCCTTGCCCTCAACACTCCTCCTCACAGCCTTGTCAGCTGCCAGAGCTGTGGTGCCACATGCTTGCGTGCTGCCTTGAGGCTTTTATTCTTCTTTGCTGCCATTATCCCATTGTGAGTCACCAGGAGCACCTCCTAACCCATCTCGCTCAGTTCCTGCCCGACTCAGATGGATGCCCCATGAATTAATTGCTGGTGTGACTGTCGCTCTTCTACTTAAAACACTCCACATCTTCCCACGGGACTTAAAATGAAACCCAGACTCCTTCTCATGGTTTATGTGGCCTTCTTACCTGGTGTGATCTCAGCTGGTTCTTCCAGGTGACTTCTGGTCACAGAGAACTTGGTGTCACTTCTGAGTTGTACCTAAATCTTCTATCCCCCCATGCTCAGTGCATTTCCCGGTCACTATGCCCTGTCCCTTTTGAAATGTGGACTCTTGGTGTGCACTGTTGTGTATTTGGCCACCTCCTCATTGTTCAGGTTAGAGCTCAAGTTCCTCAGATCCGCCTTCTCCTGTGCATCATCTAGGAAGGAACTGCTTTGTTATTCTCCATCAAAATACCCTGCTTCCTTGATAGCCCTGATCACGATGTAATTCGTATTTAAAAAGTTATATACTTAAGTGATTTGCTTGCTGGGTGCTGGTCTGTAAGCTCCTGGAGTGCAGAGGCTGTGTTGGGTCAACAGGACTATGCACGCTATAGAGGACTTGATGCATACTCGCTGCTCAGTAAATACCGTGTTTCCCCGAAAATAAGACACGGTCTTATATTCATTTTGTCTGAAGAAGACACACTAGGACTTATTTTCAGGGGATGTCTTCCTCTCCATGCCGAAATGCACGGAGAGATCTTATTACTGGGGTAGGGCTTATATTTAACAAATGCATAGCAATCCTGCTAGGGCTTATTTGGGGGGTAGGTCTTATGTTCGGGGAAACATGGTACTTATAGAGTGTGGCAGGACAGTCTCACTTTATCTTACTCCCTTTCTTACCTCCTCTCTGAGGTTCCAGCAACAAGGGATTGACCAACCAAGCAGAACAGCAGGGCAACTGTGTAAAGAGTAAAGGCACTGAAGCTGGCTGCATGTCATGCTAGGAAACCATCATTTTCTGCACTGGGAAAGCTCTGATTGACTGTCTCGGAGGTACGTGGCCCGGAGGCCAGACAGGGAAGGGGACTCTTTTTTTTTTTCCTACAAATTTCACTTCCTCCTGCAGGGATTTCAAGTCTAGTCTGCCCCTCTTCAAGGAAAAAATAAAAGCAGAGGAAATGAAATAAACTAATCCTGGCTGAGAGGATTGGCTAGGAGAGGAGGAATTGGGATGGGAGTCTGGAGAGAGAAATGGCTCTGAGGACAGTCTCTCCCGTGTCCAGTCAGTTGGCCTGCTGACCAATAGTCGACATGGCTTGCTCTTTTAGGGGAACCCCTCCCCTAAAAACTTATGGGGGTAATCCCCCGGGTTGGTGGTGATCTTTAAAAACCAATCATACCGAGAGCTACACACACATGAAAGATAAGAGGACAGCATGGTAGGGTCCCTTCCTTACCCTGGCCCTGGGGAAGACAGGCCACACTTTATTTTCCTGGAGGCTGAACAATTCCCTTTTTGTGAAGCAGGATGATGTCAGCAGCTGGTCTCCCGCGCTGGACCTGGGCTTCTAAAGCACTATTTAAGAAGGAACACACATTTTTAGCCAGGGAATAAGAACTATAAAAATATTGCTTTTAGACAAAAAGTGTTTTGATGAGGATTTTAAAACTGTCACCAGGGGTTTTATTTTCTTTAATAAATGGCTGTTTGCAGCACATCCCCTGGCCACCCTGCGTAATTGGTGTGTTTATGCCCCTGGTTGCTATTTTAAAGTTGCTCTAAGCTGTTTTCCAGAGTCTCGGATTCTAACAAACAAATCCATCCGGCCTCGTTGCTATTTCTTCGTTAATACTCAAGGCCACGTTCAGAGCTTCCCGGGCAGCATTTAGAGGAGGTGGCTGGGCTGAACTTGGCTCTAGCACAAGCAAGGCTGAGACGCTTAGAGGAAAGATTGGTTTCAGTATATGAGTGGAATTGTCCTGTTTCTCCTTATGGCTGTTCCTGGTAGTTGTGACTGCTGAAAATGTTGCAGAATTTGAAGAAAGGGATGGATGGTGATGGGTTTTAGGGAAGAGGGTTAAGAGATTCTGCTAAGTTGAGACAGCATTGCGTATAGACCAAGAACAAAACCTGATAGTTTGAGATTAAAATCTCAGGTCAGCTAGTTGCCAGTGGTGCTCACCTGCAGTCCCAGTTACTTGAGTCTCTTAAGTCCTAGAGTTCAAGGCCAGCCTGAGTAACACGGCTAGACCCCTGTGGTTAGATGTCATCTCTCTGAACCTTGGTGTCCTCATGGGTCTTGCAGAGGGCTGAGAAAACCAGAATGTGTTTAAAATGTACAGAGCCACATCTTTTCATGGTAGGTGATTGGTTAAACAGTGTTGGAGCTTCCTCCACTGCCAGGATATAGGTATGTGGGAGTTAGCGTAGGTTAGCCCAGTCCTTCTGGAGGGCTTGTTGACCACAGTCCAAGATCCTGAAACCCCCTGAGGCTTAGCAATAGCCTGGTGGTCTATACAGGATGTCTCGCACCTGGCAGGCTCAGGGCTAGGATTCTGGGGGTCTTGTTGACCAGAGTCCAGAATCTTTCTCCCATCTTCAGGTGCCACAGACAGCCTGGTTGTTATCTGGTGGCTGAGAACAGAATGCTTAGCAAACTGAAGATTACCATGGTCTGAGTCCTGCACAGGCATAGATAGAAATCTCTGAAGTGAGTCAGGCACGTTTGCCCCCAATTTGTAAAGTATACTGTGTTGTAATTACACAGTGTGCTGGCATGATTTTCTTCTTTGTATCTCTTCCTCTGATTATTAATGATTCCTTGAGGTGCCTTGTTTTGAATAACCCAAATCAAGTTTATGCATTAAGTTTATGTCTTGATTTGTGATTTTCTTTTTTTCTTTGTTTTGTTTTGTTTTGTTTTTGAGACAGAGCCTCAAGCTGTCACCCTGGGTAGAGTGCCATGGTTTCACTTCTCATAGCAACCTCCAACTCCTGGGCTCAAGCGAGTCTCCTGCCTCAGCCTCCCAAGTAGCTGGGACCACAGGCACCCGCCACAATGCCTGGCTATTTTTTGGTTGCAGCCATTATTATTGTTTGGTGGACCCAGGCTGGATTCGAACCCGCCACCTTAGGTGTATGTGGCTGGCACCTTAGCCGCTTGAGCCACAGGCGCCAAGCCGATTTGTGATTTTCTATTGAATAAATAGACCTATGGGAGAATGGCCTGGTGCTGGACTGGCTGGTTGCGCTTGAGATGCTGCTGGCTTAGAGTGAGCCTCTCACAGGCTCCCATCAGTTATTCCACCTGAGATCACTAAGTCTGAGTTTTTCTTGTGTCAATTGCCCTCAGGGCAGATCCCACCAAAGGCTGTGGGGATGCAGCCTCCCACGTGGATACACAAAGGATTTATCATTCCTTCATAAAGTTCTTGGATTTACTTTGCCTTGACTCCAACCCCACTGATTTGATCCCCTTTGCCGCCATAATGAACACAATTCAAAGATAGAAGAAACATGCGATTGTTTTACATTTATCCTTCCCCTGTATTTGACCTTGAACATGGACCTTGCCTTTCTGATTTCCACTGTCCAGTGGAAGTTCTCAATAGCTGCATATGGGGCATGGCTGCCGCCCTGGTTGGTACAGTTCTAGTGCCCAGCAAAATGGCTAATGCTTAGGGGGCATTTCACAAAGGGCTATTATGATTCAGACCAAGAGGTTTTGGAATCAAGAGATTGGTAATCTAGATCTAATTAATCTTATCCTAGGTACTGTGCTGGGGTTTTTAAATGAAACTCTAATAAGGAAATCATTATTATCCCTGTTTTGCAGAAGATGAGACCCAACCTTAGAAAGCAAAGTGATTTTCGTAGATTTCTCAATATCTCAGAGTTGGTCACACTTGGGATGAGGGATGAGTCCTACCTGGTGACGATGGGATTTAGGATTTCATGGACTTAGGAGGTCAGTATGAGAATTTCTGGTAATAGAAGGGCAGTGGGATTAGAATGGGGACTCAAGTTCAAGACAGATGCGCAATCATCAGGGTCAACCAGATGCCTGAGTCCCTGAAGCATTATTGCTGACAGGTCTCTGCCTCAAACATTTCCCACAATGGAAAATAAACTGCCCAGCAAGGCAGCCAGTTCTATTGCTAGAAAGTTCTGCCTTGTTCAGAAGGCATTTATCCTCCTCCTCTGCCTCCTTTCCCATCTTATTATGACCGGCCCTCTTTCTTGCCAACCTGTAAGGAAGAATCATGCCCTCAAGTTCACTCAGGAGAGTTTCCCTGACACTGTGTGCCTGAGTTCATGGCACTTCCACCCCGACTCTGAAGTCTTTGGGTTCTCACTTGATTCGTCACAGCAGCCTCTGCCTACGTCCCTCAGGATCTGCTTTACACAGTGGTGGTCACTTCTCTTATAGAACTGAGTGTTCTTCTGGCCCCCATCCTGCCTGCTTGTGGAGCTTCTTAGACATGTGCTCAGGGCACTGTCTCCTTGGTCCAGCTCACTTCACTTTGCAAAGCCACATGGGGTGGTGGAAAAGTACAAAAGTAACATCACACAGACGTGGAGATGAGTGGTGGATCACTTACTCGGCAGCTCATGGTTTGGGCAAACTCATGAACCCCTCTGAGCCTCACATTCCTATAAATTGGGTGTCCTAAAGATCATTTACCAGCTATGATGGGGAGATTGAAAAAATGCCCTGAAAACAAGTATAATGGCCAATGTCCACTGAAGGTGTTTAACACGTGGGAATTACTTACTGTGAGTAATTTCACCATCATCATCATAATAGTCACAATCGTATCTTAACTCTTACCAGCTTCAGTCTGAAGTCCATTCCTCTCCAGACACCCAGCTGTCCTGTGGTTATCCCCTCTGTCCCTTCTTCCAAGCACTGACTGCAGTCAATAGTCCATTTTTAAAGGAAGGCAAACATTTGGTTAATCTGTTTTTCCTAGGTATACTGACATTTCAAATTTATTGTTGAGTTTTGCCTGGTCCTGCTGCCAAATAGTCCAGGAATACAAATAAGTCAGTATTCACCACCCTTCCACCAAGAGCGAGGGCAGCCGCAGTGGAAAAACCTTCCTAACTCCTCTGTGGGTCGCCCAAGGTTGGACTTGGCGGGAATAGTTTTCAGTCTTCAGGTGACAACAAAGTCCTTGTTCGTCAGAACTCAGAAGCTTTCTGACTCTGCCTGTGCTTGGGTCAAGGTGACTGCTGGTTGCCGAGCGAGCCATTAAGAAAGTTTGCCTTTCTGGGTATTAACTAATTTTCCAGCCATTTTACTGGTGGAACTAAGGTCACCTTGTGTTCTCCATGAGCTGGTTCAAATAAACAGTGAAGCCATCCCTTTTGGTTTCGGTCACTTTTCCAGCAAGTGCTTCCTGAGGCTGAAAATCCAAATGGGTAAACCAAAGAAACTGTGTCCATGTTCTATGTTTTTTGTAAGGGATAAGAAAAGGAACTAAAGAGTTAGGTGTTCACCTAACACTTGTACAAGGTGTTAGGTCTACCTATAAATAGGAGATTGCTATTTATAGGCAAGCACAGATGGGGTGGGGAGAGTAGAGGGTGCTGTGACACAAGTTGGTCTTAGGTTTTCACGGGTCATGCCGCGGGATGTTCACTTGATTATTGGAAATGTTGAGCATGTGAACGAGGTAGAGAAAAAGAGTTATACTAGGGACCAATAATTTGTCAACAGAGAATTAATAATCTGTCAAAGGTGGGAAACCCTGATGATGAGTATGCAGCCAGGACACTGCTGGAGAAAAAATGAGACTTAGAGAAAAATCCCTACTCAAATATTTACGGGGTGAGTGACTAGAGACAGAATGGCAAAGAGATTCATAATATGGCCAAGCTCGGTGGCTCGAGCCTGCAATCCTAGTACTCTGAGGGACCAAGGTAGGTGAATCACTTAAGCTCAGGATTTTGAGAACAGCCTGAGCAAGAGTGAGATCCTGTCTCTACCAAAAATAGAAAAATTAGCCGGGTATTGTGGTGGCACCTGTAGTCCCAGCTACTTGGGAGGCTGAGGCAGGGGAATTGCTTGAATCTAAGAGATTGAGGTTGTTGTGAGCTATGATCCTGGGTGACTCTACCCCAGGGTGATAGCAACTCTGTCTGAAAAAATAAAAAAAAAAAAAGCAATTCAAGAGAAACTATGAAGTCTGCCTTGACAAGGGAGGAAATGAAGATGGATGGATAGATGAATAAGTAGAAAAATTTGGGGTTGAAAAGTATGACCAATTGAGGGAATATGCTGGAAGAATGTGGGGATGAGGTCAAAGGTTGGAAATGTCAAGTTGCTTTATAACAGATGTCAGAGGGGTCCCTGATGATGAGTTCTGGGTGTGCAATATCTGACCTGGAATGGAGGTAAAGAACCCTAAGATGGGGCAATGGAGGAACTGAGAGGCCACATTATTGGCTGGTCTATCCACAAGGATGTTGGGGTTCCCCACTGACTCTCCACCTCTACAAATTCCTCACCCTGGGCCCCATCCCAGCTTTTGTCTTTCCCAGAACCTCCCTAGACTCTACATTCTTTCGGCAACCCTAAGCTTCAGATGCTGCAGGCTCAACAGACTCCTCTGGATAAGAAAATAGGAATAAGGGGGCTATAGTAGACATCTGATTTTGGGGAGGTTGGCACCCTGCATTCACAAATTTTTCTGGAAAAATGACCTTGAGAGTCCTCTAGGAAACTCACCCCATTTTTGAGTCCCAATCTGTATTGGTGGAGTTGCCTTCTCTTCAGACACCTATTTTAAGGGTAGATATGTGTATGATCTTTGCCAAAAAGATCATTTTGTAAAGGTCTATTGTGAGCCCCCAAATATCTGTAACCCTGATGTAGAGTCCAGGACTCACATCTGGATCATGAGCTGCAGGTCTTCTGGGGGAATCTCCACCATGGCTCTACGAAGCCCATGAAGATCTCAGGTGACATATCTGTGTTGATGGGTGAACTGTACACAAGAATGGTAACATCTCACATGTTGTCATCAAGCATAGACTGAAGGAAGTCCCTGAGGTCACCTTCCTTAAAGAGGGGGCTGCTGTGCTTGGCAACTGCCCTGTGGATACACTTTAGTACCCAAACAACAGCCCCAACGCTTCTGCCAAACGGCATCAGTAAGCTGTGCGGTACCCTGAGCAGACTGGGGTAGGGAGGAGCAGGACAGGGGCATGATATGAAGATAATAGGGTGTAAACAGCTTTGTTCCACCATCAAGGGCATTCTTTCCCACCTTCATTTTCTTTTCTTCTTTCTCATTCACTCTAAGGCATCTTTTCTTCACTCCTCGCTTTGTTTCATCCTGGGAGGTAGGCAGCTGCATTCCTGCCACTGACAGCTGGGTGATCCTTTTGCTGTGACATCAGTTCAGGTGACCTGAAGACATACTGTGTGAGGGAATCCACAACATCTGAGTGTACTTTCCCTCAGCACACGAGCATGCCCCACATGACAGATTCTTGGGCAGCATCTACCCTCTTCCTAAGACCCTCCTCCAATCGGCTAAGTATTCACTGCACCAATAATTGTCCCTGCATGCTTGTGCTCTTCTGACCACTGACAACTTTTTTTTTAAGCCACTATTTTTTGAAAAAGACACTCTTTGATCCTATTTTCAGATATGGAAGACCCATCTTCTTTACTACTCTAGTGAGGGAGAAGGTGGGACTGCCCTACCATGTCAGAGCTAGGAGGTAGGGAACAGAGCCCATCTTCTCAAGCTTCATCATGGAGGGAAGGGGCTTTGGGGGTACATGGGTATCCATTTCTCAAGAGCTCCAGGGGACCGATCATTTATTAGAGAATGAATATCTTTCCCTAAGTATAAGCTCTAGGTTACCCAAAATTTATAGCCCCCAACATAGTACGTGGAAAAGACACTGCTCTTAATAGGGCATTTATTGGGGGAGAATCAATATTCTCAACAAGGAAAGCATCATTTTGCAGAGGGGTAAACTTAACCTCCTTAGAAATGCCTGGGAAACATTTTCTGTCAAGAGGGTAGAGGCAAATCTCTGAGCACGGTGTGTTTGGCCCTAGTGGGGATGGCTGGAGGCACTTGGCCAATGTGATGCCTACAGGTGGGGCTTCAATAGGGCACAGGCTCCCTTCAAGGCATGGATGGAGAATGTTCCCAGTGCAATAGCTGGTACTGTCTGTCTTTGTCTCCGGTCTGATCCTTATAAGGTTTAGACAGATCCCCTGGCCAGCAAAGGCAAGTAACTTTTTGAGTACCAGACTTGGTATGTGTCACTTTGCAGAATGGAGCTATGTTGTCAAAGGGATGGCCCTGGTGGGCTCTGCCTGGACGTGCAGTTCTGTTTTTTGATAATGTGGGGAACACAAGGGGATCTCTGGAGCCCGTGGTACCTATTCCATGCCTATGTCCCAGTGTTTCCTCTAGGAACCTCCCAATTCCTGTCATGATTTCCTGAGCTTTAGGCGTCCCCATAAGACCAGCTCTACATTTACCTGGGCTTCCCTTCTTTGTATTTTATTCTTAGTTTAGAAAACTGTTGCAGAAAGTGATTGATTGCATTTCTAAAATGATTTTCAGAAAAAGGCTGTCGCTTCAGTGACAGGGTTGGGGGAGATTTCCTCCCAAGTGTCTCCTCTGATGTTGGGCATAGTTGGGCATAGCAGTTCGTCCGCCTGCACTGGGATGTCCCTAACCCCACCTCCCCTCCACCACCCGCTCCTGTTTTGGGTCCCAGATGGCTCTCTCACTCTGTGGCTGGGAGGAAACTCTCACCCAGGGACCTAGTGTTCCTGCCCCTGCTCCACACTGATCCCTCTGTCCTTCAAGTGGGCACACAGCACCCTGGGGAGCTGCCAGGTTCCTGCCCTGGACGTGAGTCAGTAAGGCCTTGGAAGTCAAGGTATCCGAGGCAAGGATGTGTCAGTGGGACAGCTTTGAACTTGATTAAGCTCACTGTTCTCCAATTTAAACTTTAATTTACTCAAAATCTGATTTTTAAGATCCGATGATTTAGGAGCTCAGGGAACTGATTTTTTTTTTTTTTGAGACAGAGCCTCAAGCTATCCCCCTGGGTAGAGTGCCATGGCATCACAGCTCATAGCAACCTCCAACTCCTGGGCTCAAGCGAGTCTCTTGCCTCTGCCTTCCAAGCAGCTGGGACCACAGGCGCCCGCCACAACGCCCGGCCATTTTTTGGTTGCAGCCATCATTGTTGTTTGGCGGGCCCGGGCTGGGGATTCGAACCCGCCACCTTAGGTGTACGTGGCTGATGCCTTAGACTTTATGTTCATTCTTAACGTAATTTTGAGTGAAGGAGATAGAATCAATAAAGAGGTACAGCTCCTGTTCCCATTTGAACTTCGACGTGGGTAGGAAGAAAGGACATTTTGCAGAAGTAGTTCCATTGAGTCTACAAATTATTAGATCTCTACGGTGCACTTATCTTACTTTCTTGTAAGATAGTGCAAGGCAGTCCCCGTTTTGTCTATAGTATGGAGCTGTAAAAATGTAAGTGGAAACTACAAAGTGATCTTAATCTTCTCATCATACAATGTAGGATATGGAGTATATTTTCTTTCTTTCTTTCTTTCTTTTTTTTTTTTGGAGACAGAGCCTCAAGCTGTCCCCCTGGGTAGAGTGCAGTGGCATCACAGCACACAGCAACCTCCATCTCCTGGGCTCAAGCAAGTCTCCTGCCTCAGCCTCCCAAGTAACTGGGACCACAGGTGCCGGCCACAATGCCTGGCTATTTTTTGATTGCATCCGTCATTGTTGTTTGGCGGGGCCAGGCTGGATTTGAACCCGCTACCTTAGGTGTATGTGGCTGGCGCCTTAGCCGCTTGAGCCACAGGGCCAAGCCTGGAGTATATTTTCTGTACCTAGGTGAATTTCCATCTTCTAAGTTTGGCTCAGCTTTAAGTGTTTAATGTTGTGAAATCTCCAAGAATTCCTTTAATATGAAAATTTTGGCTGGTGTCACTTCCTCTGGGACATCTTTATCCTTTTTGTCACAACCATTTTCCTCATTGATGTTGATAAGTTCCCTTCACTAAGGGAACTTCTGGCTGCATATCTAGAGTCTCACAAACAGCAGCATTGGCATTATTCCCACAGTTAGCAATTTCTTCTTAACTCGTTTACGTTTGATTTGAATTTCACTTCTAGTATTATCATTGTTCATTTCTTTGTTGTACTTTCTTGTTTGTGGACCAATTTCTTCTTTAAATTATCCATTGTTGTGAAATGTCATGTGGCTTTTTTACTGGAGGACAAGGAAGTAACACAACTCCATGGTTTGCTGTCCATGAACTGAATGACAACGGGTATGTAGTGAGTGACCGACAAGTCACTGACAGAAGTGATGTGATTAGTAACTGATCCTGATACATGTCTGTTATTTATATAATAATTCATGGACTGAAGAGTTAATAAAAATGTGTACTTTATGCAGCTTTATGATACTGTGGTCATTGGAATTTGAACTGTGTTGTGGGAAACTAGTGTTACTTAAAATAATGGTGAATGAAATTTCTGCACATCAGAGGATTGCCTGTATAAAGACACTTTAACATGACCTTTTATGTGACACTTTATTATCTGGTCTCAGCTTGCTTTTTAAGATTAATCTCAAGACCCCTTCTTGGAGCTATGATTAGACTTTGTGTTAGAGTGGTACAATGATGGTTTAGGGTAGTAGCCAAAATAATAGAAAAGAATGAGTAAAGTTTTAGTAAGAAAAGAAAGGTTTATTAATTACTGATGGTTTGTACAACCACCCAGGCCCCGTCCTAGTCACTGCAGTTTCTGTGGAAGGCACAGTTACCACCTGCTTCTTGGAAATCTCCCAGGATCTTAATCAACTCTTGTTTCCAAAATAGCATAGGTCAGCATGACTACATCTGAAAATATCAGAAAATCCCTAGGATGTTAATCAGCCTCTATCTCAAGGCATCCTACCTGCAAGGTCCTCACTGACCCCATTCCTGTAGTAGTGCAGGTCATCTTGACCCAGACCAGTCTAAAATGGCTTAATCACATTTGGCATTCCCCTGCTCATGTCTAATTAACTGCCTAACACTTGGCCGATGTGTTTCTCTCAAGTTTGAATTCCTCTACCTCTTCTCCAGATCTCCATTTCTCTATACTATTCTTTTCTGTTTGTTTACTCCTACTTACCCTTTAAGTTTTCTTATATACATTACTTTTTCTGAAAAATGCTTTTTGTCCTTTTAAATTTGGTTTCAGGCTTGGCGTCTGTGGCTCAAGTGGCTAAGGCGCCAGCCACATACACCTAGGGTGGGAGGTTTGAATCTAGCCTGGGCCTGCCAAACAACGAGGGCTGCAACCAAAAAATAGCCAGGTGTTGTGGCGGGCACCTGTGGTCCCAGCTACTTGGGAGGCTGAGGCAGGAGACTCGCTTGAGCCCAGGAGATGGAGGTTGCTGTGAGCTGCAATGCCACCGCACTCTACCCAGGGGGATAGTTTGAGGCTCTGTCTAAATAAATAAATAAATAAATAAATTTGGTTTCACTAATCATTCTGTGTTGTTCCCATATCATAGGTACTTTGTCATAATATAAAACATATGATCATATTAAATCATGCTCATTTATTTACCTGTTAACCATTACTAGACAGTATTTTCTATGCAAGTAGAGAACACAGCAGTGCTATTTCCTATAGTGCTCCTGGAGCCTAGCACCATCTAGCACAAAAATAAGCCCTTAGTAAATTTGTTTTGATTGAATGAAAAATTTATGGTAGGTGTAAATACTACACTGTGCTTAGAAGCTATTCTGGAAGAATATGGTGAGGCTAGTTAAAAATAACCACATAGGTGTCAAATTATGAAATACTGAGACTTTATACCCCTTATACTTTAAATGAAATATACATTTGACAGCATATATTTTGCGATTTCTTATATTTAATAAACATTACAGAAAATCATGATTGGAAAAATTTCTTCAGTCTGATATGGTAGGTGATTAACAAATACTTGTTAATTTCATGAAAGGATAATTTATACATTTTCTTCAGTTCTAATGATTAATTTGTTTCTAAGGTATCTTCATGTTTTAATGATCTTCTGGTCATTTGTTGCTGGAGTTGTCACATTCTACTGCTCATTAGGACCTGATTCTCTCTTACCAAATATATTCTTCACAATAAAATACAAACCAAAGGTAAAATTATGTTTCTTATTTCTTAGAGTCATATGTAGGACCCTATACTGTTTAATATTTATTATTGAAAGTATGTTAAAGCAGTGACTTTTTTTTTTTTTTTTTTTTGAGACGGAGCCTCAAGCTGTCCTCCTGGGTAGAGTGCCATGGCATCACAGCTCATAGCAACCTCCAACTCCTGGGCTCAAGCGAGTCTCCTGCCTCTGCCTCCCAAGTAGCTGGGACCAC
>CAUYQV010007322.1:0-14670 GCA_963574575.1 Galagoides demidoff
AATCCCCAGCCCGGGCCTGCCATACAACAATGATGGCTGCAACCAAAAAATGGCTGGCCATTGTGGTGGGCACCTGTGGTCCCAGCTGCTTGGGAGGTGGAGGCAGGAGACTTGCTTGAGCCCAGGAGTTGGAGGTTGCTATGAGCTGTGATGCCATGGTACTCTACCCAGGGGGATAGCTTGAGGCTCCATCTCAAAAAAAAAAAAATCTGTAATATTGTTTATCAGAAATGATAAAGGAAAAATAACAATAGACACTTCAGAAATTCAAAAAATCCTCAATGATTACTACAAAAATCTCTATTCCTAGAAACATGAAAATCTGAAGGAAATGGACCATACCTGGAAGCACGCCACCTTCCTAGACTCAACCAGAAAAAAATAGAAATCTTGAATAGACCTATATCAACCACTGAAATAGCATCAACAATACAAAATCTCCCTAAAAAGAAAAGTCCAGGACCAGTGGCTTCACATCCAAATTCTACAAACCTTTCAAGAGGAAATAGTACCCATATATTACACAACGTTCTCCAAAGCATAGAAAAAGAAGGAATACTTTCCCAGCACATTCTATGAAGCAAGTATCACCCTGACACCCAAACCAGGAAAGGATCCAACAAAGAAAATTATAGACCAATATCATTAATGAATATCGATGCAAAAATATTCAATAAGATCTTAGCAAACAGGATTCAACAACACATCAAAAAAAATTATACATCATGATCAAGTTGGTTTTATTCCAGAATTACAGGGTTGGTTTAATATACACAAATCTATAAATATAATACATCACATCAATAAGATAAAAAACAGGCTTAGTGCCTGTGGCTCAAGTGGCTAAGGCGCCAGCCACATACACCTGAGCTGGCGGGTTCGAATCCAGCCCAGGCCCACCAAACAACAATGACGGCTGCAACCAAAAAATAGTTGGGTGTTGTGGTGGGCACCTGTGGTCCCAGCTACTTGGGTGGCTGAGGCAGCAGACTTGCTTGAGCCCAGGAGTTGGAGGTTGCTGTGAGCTGTGATGCCATGGCACTCTACCCAGGGGGACAGCTTGAGGCTCTGTCTCAAAAAAAAAAAAAAAAGATGGAACCTTCACACCTTTTATGTTTACCTGGATGGAGCTGGAACATATTCTTCTTAGTTAGTAAAATATCTCAAGAATGGAAAAAAAAGTATCCAATGTACTCAATACTACTATGAAATCAATATATAACCATCTACACTCTCATATGAATGGCAAAACATAACTATAGTCCAGAAAGTAGAAGGGAAGCGGAGACAGAGGGGATAGGAGGGGGAATATAGGTGGAGGAAGGGCATTTGGGGGGATCTCAACTAATGCACATGATGCAATGGTGCATTTCAAAACTATTAAGAAATGAGTATAATTGTGATGGATGTGTTACTTAGTTCAATGTAAACATTTCACATTGTATATTGAAGCAGTACCTGAACCCCATAAATGCATCAATATACAAAGTTATGATTTAATAAAAAATAATTTAAAAAAAGATTAAGAAGCTGTATGGTGGGCGGCACCTGTGGCTCAAAGGAGTAGGGCACTGGCCCCATATGCTGGAGGTGGGAGGTTCAAACCCACCCCGGCCAAAAACTGCAAAAAAAAAAAGAAGCTGTATGGAAGAATTTACCCTGCTCTGGAGAACAGAAACAATTTTCTAACAGCCTGTATCCTCTACATTCTTCTGCCTTAACCAGCTACATTCTCTTCTCACTTCTCAGTACCCGTCTGTGGCCATCAGCCTACCAAAATGCGGGCATCGCTCCTGCAAAAATGCTTTGCCTTTGAAAACCCTGAGTCTTGGCTCGGTGCCTGTAGCTCAAGTGGCTTAGGCGCCAGCCACATACACCAGAACTGGCGGGTTCAAATGCAGCCTGGATCTGCCAAACAACAATGACAACTACAACCAAAAAATAACTGAGTGTGGTATCGGGCGCCTGTAGTCCCAGCTGCTTGGGAGGCTGAGGCAAGAGTATTGCTTAAGCCCAAGAGTTGGAGGTTGCTGTGAGCTATGATGCCACAGCACTCTACCCAGGGTGACAGCTTGAGGCTCTGGAAAAAAATGAAGAAAAAAAAAAGAAAATCTCTAGTCTTCCCCTGGCCATGGCAGCTATTAGCTCTTGGGCCCTTTGTGGTTTTTCAGGCTTCTCATTCTTACCTATTTCCAGTCAGAAAATTCTCGTTCACTCCTTAACAAGACTTCTGGGATGCCTAATTTCTCTCTGTCTTTGCTGACTGGTATCCTTCTTTCATAGCTTTGGTTCAGTCCTGCCTACTGATCTGGCTAGAGACCCCACATGCTCTCTATTTGACCCTTCCCCTTTGACCTGATGAAGTCCTCATCTATGTCTTCTTGGGCGGAGGGTAAAGATCCAGCATTCTCACCCCAGTTAAGTGAGTTATATTATAATACATGTAATACAAGAATGGAACCATGGTAGAACTTCCTCCTGCTATGAATTGTCATCCCTGTCCAGGTGAAATTACTCAAACAGTCCCTGTAACGTTTGGAATTCAGAAAGAGGTCCCCATGGCTTTAAGAGACCAACCATGAGGTCACCCTATCAGAATGAGCCTCTTCCTAGTTGTAAAATGAATTAATTCCACAGAGGAGGTCAGCAAGTATCATCACTTCCCTGAAGAACTCCAAAGAGAACAGCAGCTTATCCTTATAAATATTTGGGAGGTACTGACAAAACGGATTTATCGAGGTCTGGCTCCTGTGTGGCTTGAGTCTGCATGAGGCCGGAGCAGTGCAGAGCAAACAAGGAGACAGCCGTGCCAGCTGCCTTCTCTCTCTTTCTCCTATCTGTGCCTCAGATATGAAAATACAGCTCCTATGTTGGAGGAGGGTGGTGTGGAGGAAATATTGAGGATCTTTGCATTGCATTAGAAGCCTCTAGGATAGAAGCAACAGCTTACGTATCTTTAGACACCTGAACTCAGTTCAGTCCCTGGTAGGTAGTAATGGCTTTATTACTGTCTAGTGAACAAATGAATAAGACTGTGTTTTACTACATTTTGAATCTTCCAATTAACTATCCCTTCAATTAATACCTCCTGAATTGATTCCAGTTCTCATTAACAGAGGTTAGGGAGCCCTTTCTGAAATGTTGGCTTGGGAGAAGACCCCCAATTTTCAACGAAAGCATTTATTCTCATTATTCTCCTTTGGTTTAGGCAGCAGAATCTTTGGACCAAAAAGCAATTAATCTGGGTCCAAACTAATCTGGATGGTTTTGATTCCTTTCTTAAACTTGGCGTCATTGATCTATGACCATTAGGTAACAGTCTGGCATTTAGAAGTTGGGGTCTTAGGGTCAGCAAAGGTTGAGAGCAACCCACTTAAAGGTATTGAGTAAGAATTTTTCATGTGGACAAATTTAAAATATTGATGTAAAAATTATATTGTGTTTTCTTCAGACACAGTAGGAATACCAATGGAAAAGAAGAAAAACGTGCCTCTCCCTCTCTTTTTCACTCTGGCTTTCCTTCTCAGGGGTAATTCAAAACCACGTAACTGGAATCTCAAAGTACAATGATGACATGGACATGGCTTTTGGAAGCAATGACAGAGCCTAAGCATCAGATTGAAAAGCATCAGCTTCTGCACGTCTGCTGCCCCAGAAGGTGGCGCACGTGCATGAACCCTACCGAAGATGCTGAAATCTGTTACATTTCCTTCCAAATCCTAATGCGTTCTCCCAGAGACCATGCCAGGCTCCAGGATTCCGTGAGGAATATTCTAAGCCTCTCAGTGACGTCCCAGTCACAAAGCCATTTTCTTTCCTCTTTAGAAATTATCACCTTTGCTTACCGAGACTTGGCTGCTTCCTAGTGCAGCTGGACTCTGGGCTGAACTGTAAAGGTGTCCACATTGTCCTTGGGGCCCAACTCGGTTCTCTGCATCTTCTCTTCCCCTCTCTGTGCCCCCTTTCTTGGCCCAGCCACCTCTTAGATACCTCAGGCCCACGGTGAAAGTTCTCCCCCTTTCTCTGGTTCATAAGAAAGGCTTGGGGGATTGGAGGGATCACGTCTGAGGTTTATCTTACAAGGGTACAAGTGAATCTTTCTAAGAGTGGAATGTGAACATTTTAAAATGATAACTAAGAAAATGACATGAAGGCTGTGTTAACCAGTTTGATGGAAGTGTTTTGGACTGTGTGTGAAAACCCCACACTGTCCCCCAGAAGTGCATTAATGTACATAGTTACCATTCAATTAAAAAAAAAAAAAAGAAAAGAAAGGCTTGATATGGGCAGCACCTGTGGCTCAAATTAGTAAGGCGCCGGCCCCATATGCCGGAGGTGGTGGGTTCAAACCCAGCCCTGGCCAAAAACTGCAAAAAAAAAAGACTTGACATGTAAATTCAAGTGACCGGATTTCCTATTCTAAAAGTGTTTTGGGGGCAGCGCCTATGGCTCAGTGAGTAGGGCGCCAGCCCCAAATACAGAGGGTGGTGGGTTCGAACCCAGCCCCAGTCAAACTGCAACAACAACAAAAAAATAGCTGGGCATTGTGGCAGGTGCCTGTAGTCCCAGCTTTGCGGGAGGCTGAGGCAAGAGAATTGCCTAAGCCCAGGAGCTGGAGGTTGCTGTGAGCTGTGACGCCACAGCACCATACTGAGGGCGACAAAGTGAGACTCTGTCTCTAAAAATAAATAAATAAATAATAAATAAAAGTGTTTTTGTAGAATGAGAGCTTTTATTTTAAGTTAAAGTGGAGGGGTAAGAAGAGATGTAGGTAGCTTGATATGCATGCAGGTATATATATGTGTGTGTGTGTGTGTGTGTGTGTGTGTGTTGTGTGTGGTTATATGCCTTGTTTTGTGCTTTTCTTTTCTTTTTTTTTTTTTTTTGAGACAGAGCCTCAAGCTCTCCCCCTGGGTAGAGTGCCATGGCATCACAGCTCACAGCAACCTCAACTCCTGGGCTCAAGCAAGTCTCTTGCCTCAGCCTCCCAAGTAGCTGGGACCACAGGCACCCACCACAACGCCCGGCTATTTTTTTTGGTTGCAGCCATCATTGTTGTTTGGCGGGCCCAGGCTGGATTTGAACCTGCCACTTTAGGTGTACATGGCTGGTGCCTTAGCCACTTGAGCCACAGGCACCAAGCCTTGTTTTATGCTTTTCAAGTTCACAAATGTATTCCCAGCACTTTGCAAAGATAAAACTGTGTGGGGCATGACTCTTGACTTTGAGTGCACCTTAGGATTACCCAAGGCTTCTGAAACATACCAATGTCTGGGCCTTACTGCAGCCCAAATAAGCAGACTCTTGGAATTCAGAAGGAAGTCTCCATGGCTTAGAACTACTGACACAGTGAAACATGCTTGGGCTTTGACATTGGTAGATGTAGGTTCAAATCCCAACTCTAATACTTACAAACGGCACAATCTGGACAAGGTACTCAGCTTTTGTATGTTCTAGAGTCTGGGTCTGTAAAATGAGGTAGTGGTACCAATCTCACCACAGTGTAGTTAACTGTGACCAGTGGGGTGCCTGATCCATAACAAAGGTCCGATAATTTTGCTTCTTTTCCCCCAGTTGCCAGACATTTGAACGAGACTCGAGAAATCACAGATTGCAAAGAACCAAGGACCACAACAATGTCTGACCCTGTGTAAACAGACCCATTCCTTATGAGGGAAAAAAAAAAAAAACAAAAAAAAACACTCCTTGACCAGTCTCCAAAATTTCATCCAAAGTAGTGATTTCTTATCTTTGAATATATATCAAAATTACTATCATAATTTTAAAAATATAACAGGAAAAAGAAAAAATGTAGACAGACATTGGCTCCACCCCTAAAGATTCTGGTTAAATTTGACCTAGGATAGCACCTGGGCATCAGTATTTCTTAAAGGCTTATAAAATGTGAGTTCACAATTGAAAAGATACTTTTCTAGAACAAAGACACATATGTCATTGTGAAAACAACAATAACTAAGTGGTCAAGTGTACAACTCTTAGGAGTGGATTGAAAAAATAAATAAAAAATAAGTGATCAAAAGATTGATTTGCCTTCTAGCTAGTGTGACCTTAGACACATCACATAAATTCTCTAAATTGAACATGGATATAATATTATTTGGCATAGAGGATAGTCATAAGGATCAAATAAAATAATGTAAGTGAAAGTACTTTTTTTTTTTTTTTGAGACGGAGCCTCAAGCTGTCCCCCTGGGTAGAGTGCCATGGCATCACAGCTCATAGCAACCTCCAACTCCTGGGCTCAAGCGAGTCTCCTGCCTCCGCCTCCCAAGTAGCTGGGACCAGAGGCGCCCACCACAATGCCCAGCCATTTTTTGGTTGCAGCCATCATTGTTGTTTTGGCAGGCCCGGGCTGGGGATTCGAACCCGCCACCTTAGGTGTACGTGGCTGGTGCCTTAGCCGATTGAGCCACAGGTGCCGAGCCTGAAAGTACTTTTTAAACTATAAAGTTCTGCACAATTTTAACTCTTATCATTTTGAAAATGGCAATGTCTTGAGTTAGCTACTCAATTAGTATACAATCCTGAAATTGTCCGAGACCTGGGGGGGTGGAAGGGAAGGTTCGGGCATGGGAATACATAAGGACATAATGTTCACTGCAATGAGATTTTGCTCACTTTCTCCAAATGAAAGAAGAGAAGGTTTTTCTCTGGATCAGGATCCCATCAGACTGAGCCAGGTGTGGTGGCTCACACCTGTAATCCCAGCATTCTGGGAAGCCAGGATGGGTGGATAGCTCAAGGCTAGGAGTTTGAGACTAGCCTGAACCACATGGGGAGACCCCATCTCTATAAAAAATAGAAAAATCAGCTGTGCATGGTAGGGCATACCTGTAATCCCAGGTACTTGGGAGGCTGAGGCAGGAGGATCACTTGAGCCTAGGAGTCAGAGGGTGTAGTAAGTTATGATGATGTCACTGCACTCTAGTCTGGGCAACAGAATAAGACCTTTTCTCCAAAAAAAAAAAAAAAAATCCATCAAAGTTCAAGGCAAATTGAAATACCAAATTTCTCCTTATCCCAAACGATAATTTATTGGGTAAGGAGATAGTTATTGGAACGTCTCTGTTTTTGCAATACAGTTTCTACTTCCCGAATTTGGTTTCCTTCTACTCCTACAATACTCCCTCTATTGACAGGTCCTTGAGGTAGATTAAAACAGTGCGTTATTCTAATCACACAGGCTCTGGGTATCAGGTTTAATTTAGCTGCCTGTGCAGTAGGATGCTGGGATATCTTCAAAGCCTTAGCCCTTGGCACTGCAAATCAGGATGAATGTCAGTCAGGAAAGGTACCGAGCTGTGAGTTAGCCTTGTGTCTGCACAGATACCACTCATTTTACTTCTGTAATAAGGAAAAAAATGCTGCATTTAAACCCCACTTTGTGACAGGTCATAAATATCAAGAGAAAGGAATTGGGAAAGCTTTCTAAATGCTGCTGCAATTCCTCCCTCCCCTTGGGGTTCAGACACTCCTTGCAGGTTGCAGCCACAGGCCATTCCAAGATTCCTTTAGACAGTGGTTCTAAACCTTGGTCGCACCATTTGGGAGTTTTGGAGAAATCAGAATCTCAAGTCTGGACATGGTAGCTTACGCCTGTAATCCCAGCACTCTGGGAGGCCAACATGGGTAGATTGCTTGAGCTCAGGAGTTCAAGACCAGCCTGAAAAAATAGCCAGGCATTGTCGCGGGCACCTGTATTCCCAGCTATTTGAGAGGCTGAGGCAAGAGAATCATGAAAACCCAAGAGTTTGAGGTTGCTGTGAGCTGTGATGCCACAGCACTCTCCTGAGGGTGACAAAGTAAGACTCTATCTCAAAAAAAAAAAAATCAGAATCTCAGACCCTACAACAGACTTGCTGATTCAGAATCTCCATTCTAACCTGCATTTCCCCACACACATAAAAGGTGAAGATACCTTGTCTGATAAAATCATCTCATCAAAGCCTCCCAACCCATTTTGGCAGTTAATATCCTCCATCTCACAGAGGAGGCAGCTGAGACTCAGAGGGTTCAATTTTGTGATTAGCTCAGGACTGTAGGGCTAGTTACCGTCAAACCAAAAATGGTCCCTGCTGGTTCCAAGAGCAGAGCGCTTTCCCCCTCAACATTGGCCTCGATGTAGGGTTGTTTGGGTTTTTATTAAACTGTCATTGAGGACATTGTGTCTATGATTTTGCATCTTCTGCACAAAGCAGCTTCTCAGGGATTATTCTTAACAGATGAACTGCAAACAGAAGTCACAAAGAAAAGTTTTGAGAGACACACTCTCCCAAAAATGAAGATGACAAAATGTAAGGCTTCTACTGATAAGGACCTCTACAAGAAAGCCAGAGAAAGCTTCAGTGTATGGATTTCTGGTAACCCTGGAAACCTGTACCTCGGTAGCACAAGAATAAAAAAAACCCTCAAAGGACTGGGCTGAAGATTAGTAACATAATTAAAAGGCAGATGGAATCCTTTGAGAAATAAATCAATACCCGCACAGATGCAGAATACCAAAATAGAAGCCCTTCCCCATCAGGTGATGCCCTGCAACAAAATAGCATGGCCCTGTCCTCGTGGGGCCAAGCATCGGGACATGACTGATGACACTGTCCTGCTATCTTGCACTTTTGCCCTCCCCGACCCAAACTCTGAGCACTGGCCGTCCAGGCTGTGCTGGTGACTGAGGGAGCAGCACCACACACCAGACAAGCCCTGGAATGAGCATGGGTGGACTAATTAGCTGTGTGGCCTCAGATAACCCCATCTCTCTAGACCTCAGTTTCCATTGTACAAGATGGCAGGTAATAAACCTGTCTTATCTCCATCCTGGACTGTTAAAGCATTCATGAGATTATTTTATGAAGAAAGTGCTTGAGAAATCATGAAGGCTGATGATAAATTATAACTAGTGTTAGAATTACTAGTTTTTCCCTGGCCGTGCAGGCATTGACACCTGAGACCCAGATTCACACTATCTTGCTGGAAGTGTAGCCCAATATTATAAAGAAGCCATCAGCTACTATTCTGCTTGAACTGTGTGTCAAACTGGGTGCTCACAAATACAGGTTGTTTAGAAGAGACTAGCAAAATAAATTCCCCACTGGCAAGCTACATTGCCTTATATTCCACTAATAGGGCAGCATTTTCTTAGTGGGAGCATTGTCCTTGGGAAGCTTTGAAATGCAAAATTTCCTGAGAAAGGTGACATAGTGACTGATTATCAGTCATTTATACTTTAGTCTGAATTAGTCTGCCCACAGATTCCTTAGGTACTGCTCTTAAGCAAGGGAATTAAATGATAATTTAAATAGTGGAGAAAAACAAGAGAATTCTGGAATTTGAAACCCTGCCTTAGGAGGCAAATCTTGCATCCCTGTTGCAGCAGAATGCAAGGCACAAGATAAGATTCCCAAACTTGTGAGATGAACACTGAACAGCGGAGTTGTGACCAAAATTCAGTTGAAACCAAATTCATTTATACTTTTTTCTCTATGTCTAAAAGGGGAAGAATGGACTTTTGTGTTCCTTTGTTTGATCCAAGTTCCTGTTTGCACTGATTTCTCCATCTTTTCCTATTTGTGGCAGAGTTTAGCTTGATACTGGTCTGGTCAGTGGTTCTCAACCTTCCTAATGCCGCAACCTTTTAATACAGTTCCTATGGGTAGAGAGACCCACAGGTTGAGAACCGCTGCTCTGGGTAATGGAAAGACAAAGCTAACGTAACCTTCTTGACTATTGCTTCTCCTAAGTTGTCATTTATTCCAGACAATTAGCTGTCTGAAATGCTTTCCTAATTGCAGCATCTTCTCATCAGAAGTCCTTTAAAGGGATCGGAAGGCTTTTGTCCAATCTAAGTTACCTATTTGAAGAAAAAAAGCATTCAAGTTCCTAAAAATGATCCTCCAAGGGCATAGGCCTGGGAAATGTTCTAGAACCCTCCACTGGTGAAACATGCTTCCTCAGTTTCCCCAGGGTGATCAGTGTCTGGAGAACTAAAGATAAGAAAATGAGGAGACAGCACTGAACAAGCCAAACAAAATGAGTATCTCACGCTGTACCCACGGGCCCTAAGAATCCTATTCTCCAACCTTTTTTTTTTGAGACGGAGCCTCCATGGCATCACAGCTCATAGCAACCTCCAACTCCTGGGCTCAAGCGAGTCTCCTGCCTCCGCCTCCCAAGTAGCTAGGACCACAGGTGCCCGCCACAACACCCGGCCATTTTTTGGTTGTAGCCATCATTGTTGTTTGGCAGGCCGGGCTGGAAATTCAAACCCGCCACCTTAGGTGTATGTGGCTGGCGCCTCAGCCGATTGAGCCACAGGCGCCGAGCCCTATTCTCCAACCTTTAAACTGGCCAGCTCATCCATGTCCTAGCTAACACTACTCAGTGGACACAATCTGCCCACGGTGCCCACACGGTCACCTCGGATCCCACCCTTGCTGTGAATCCCTGTGCTCCTCCCTGGCCCTCCCTTTAATTTCTGGCCCTACCCTCATGCATTGTACTTGACCCTTGAATTTGTACTTGACTCTTGACTTGTTGTAGGAGACTGGATATACTCATCACCGATGATTCTGATTCTCATCCCTGTGAGAGGATTATAAAAGCCCGCCCTGCTGAACTCCAGAGTAGCTGTGGTTATCGCGGCCAGTGAAAAGTGGGCGGAAATGCCCCTGAGGATCAGAGCATGGTTTGCTATCTCTGTTTGCCCTCTGTCTCAATGACAGGAAATATCTCAGCAAGATGCTGACCCATCAGTCTGGGCCCAGTCACAGACATGTGAAACACAGTTGCAGCTGGCCCATGTTAGACAAGAGAGTGAGGAATAAACCTTTGTTATAACATTGACATTTGGGAGTGTCCTTTGTTAGTGTAGCAGAATTGATTTTCACACATCCTTGTATTCCTACTTCAAACAGACAGACTGACTGCCAGATGTGACTGAGCCCCAACACACCGTGATCTTTCGAGTGAGGACAGACTCAGCAGCCAGGGAAAGGCAATGTAATCTGTGACGATGTCGGCACCCGGGTGGTGGTGTGTGACATTGAGTCCTTTGACCTCATCTTCTTTCTGGTTAAAGCCTTTAAGAAAATCTCATCCCAGAATGCAGCATGCCGCTAAACCAAGCAGGATCTCAAGAGAAGGCTATGGCTATCCTCATTACGTGGATCTCTTTTAAACCTTATAAAAAGAACCCCCCCCCCAACCTGGCCCTACCTAGGCCATCTTCTAGTTTAGTAAATCACCAAACTCTATCCAATACTACAAAACTGAATTTCTGGAACCCAGTGGTAATTATTAGAGGTGTTATTTTCCATGTGACATTGTCTTCACATATAAATTTTCATTTCTTCTCTTGATCACCTTCTCCATGATGGAGATAAGGAACACTACTCTAGAATCTGATGCTACCACCTCCCCCAGTGGAACATTGGGCATGTTTTTACCCTTCCGGGGCTTCCCCTCCTCACAGGCAAGTCTGGGGTGAATTCAGAGACTGCGGTTGCTGTGAAATGTGTCCGCCCCAGAGTAAGGGGACATTGCACAGCTGGCCGTTATTCACTGTTACATCTTCTGGGCCCTGGATTTCCTCCTTCCCGATAACAGATAAATTCCAGGGAGGACTCTGCTGGGGCAGGCAGCCCCTTTCTCAAGCTAACGTGTCAGAATTGTGTGTGTGTGTCCCCTCCTAGCCCACCATTCCCAGAGACTGTGGTACCTGAGGGAGAAGCCTGTGCTCTTGTTTGCCACATGGGTGGTTTCCAAATGGCCTGGAGTGTACTAAATGTTCGGCATATGTTGTCAAAGAAAATACGAATAAATGGCCTCGAAATGGTGGGTCTTCCAAAATAACTCTCCACTGCATGCTCCACAGTTCGCTTCTCGTTTGTATCAATTTTGTGCTCAGTTGTGGGTCTTTGTGTGTGTGCATGGCACCCTGAGGTCTTCAGAAAAGGAGTGTTATGTCAAACAAAATAGGTTTTTAAAAATGTATTTTGTTGAAGTAAAATCCACAAGGACAGATCCTGCCCCTCTGACGCTAGGCATCGCTGGCCGTTCTTTAACTCTGTCGCGCCCTGAGGGGTGCAGGAGCCAGCAGACCAACTCTGCGGCGCTGGCTGGCTGGTTTTTATTGTGTTCAGATTGTGCACAATTTATCAGCAGGAGTTATAGCCACCTAGTGATTTAAATTATACATGAAATCATAACAAAAGTTTAGAAAATCAACCAGAATCCCTGCCTGTATTCAATCTTGTAGAATGTGAAATATAACAAGCTCGGGTTTGTTCCTGAATAGCTCCTGGATCTTTCCCATTAGGTCTCCTCTACTCTTCCTCCCAAAGTTTGGGATTGGATCCAGTGTTTTCTAGGGGATCGCAAACCAGAACTCGGTGGGAAATCTTTCTTACTATCAGCCAAGCCCCCATTTTGAAGTGTTTTGGGAATACAAGGTAGTTCTCTCCCCCAAAACACTTTTGGTAAACATAGGAAAGGGCAGTGCTTTGTAAATTGTGTTCGGTGGGCACCTCCCTCAGAGTCCCAGGGATGGATGAGTTAGAATGCGGATTTCTGGGCTGGGCGCCTGTAGCTCAAGTGGCTAAGGCGCCAGCCACATACACCTAAGGTGGCAGGTTCAAATCCAGCTCAGCCTGCCAAAACAACCATGATGGCTGCAACCAAAAAAAATAGCCAGGCCTTGTGGCGGGCGCCTGTGGTCCCAGCTACTTGGGAGGCTGAGGCAGAAGACTCATTTAAGCCCAGGAGTTGGAGGTTGCTGTGAGCTGTGATGCCATGGCACTCTACCCAGGGGGACAGCTTGAGGCTCTGTCTCAAAAAAAAAAAAAAAGAATGCTGATTTCTGGGCTCTGCCCTAGATGGGCTGGATCAGAATTTCAGGGAAGAAGCTCAGGAATCTATCTGTCTATCTATCTATCTATCTATCTATCTATCTATCTATCTATCTATCTATTTGTAGAGACAAAGTCTCACTTTATCTCCAGAATTTCAGGGAAGAAGCTCAGGAATCTATCTGTCTATCTATCTATCTATCTATCTATCTATCTATCTATCTATCTATTTATCTATTTGTAGAGACAAAGTCTCACTTTATCTCCCTCAGCAGAATGCCATGGTGTCACATAGCTCACAGCAACCTCCAACTCCTGGGCTTAGGCGATTCTTTGCCTCAGCCTCCCAAGTAGCTGGGACCACAGGCACCCGCCACAACACCCGGCTATTTTTTTTTTTTTTGGTTGCAGTTTGGCCGGGGCCGGGTTTGAACCTGCCACCCTTGGTATATCGGGCCAGTGCCCTACTCACTAAGCCACAGGCGCTGCCTAGGAATCAATATTTTTAATAAGCTGTCTAGGTAACTCTTCTGCACACTAAATTGTAAGAGTCACTAGTACATTTTTTTTAGAACCTGAGTTCTACAGCCAGGCATGACGGCTCACAACTGTAATTCTAGCATTCTGAGTGGATTGCTTGAGCTTAGGAGTTCAAGACCAGCCTTAGCAAGAGCAAGATACTGTCTCTACTAAAAATAGAAAAAATTAGCCAGACATTGTGGCACGTGCCTGTAGTCTCCCAGTACTGGGGAGGCTAAGGCAGGAGGATCACTTGAACCTGGGATTCTGAGGTTGCTGTGAGCTAGGTTAATGCTATAGCACTCTATCCTGGGGCAACAGAGTAAGACTCTGTCTACCCCCCACCCCACAGGGGGGGTTCTAGAGTCAGATGGAACCAAGTTTGAATTATTACTAGTTATGTGCCTTTAGGCAAGTTACTTAACTTCCCTAGACCTCAACACTCATACATCTGAAAAACTACCCCATTGTTGTTGGAAAAATAAAATGAAACAAGATTATGAATATAAAGCAGTACTTCTCAAACTCTGTGTGCATAAAAATCACTGAGAGTCTTGTCAAAGTGCAAATCCTGATTCAGTGGATGTGAGTTGGGCCCTAAGATTCTGACTTTTTGCAGCAAGCTCCCTAGTAAAGCTATGGCTGCTCGTTGGTCCCCGGCCCACACATTGAGTAAGGCATAGAGTAAGTTCTTAATAATTGTCAGCTTTCCACTAATCAGCTGGGTGAAGATGGAAAGAGGGTGCAGGGATTTTTTTTCCAACCTCCATCGTCCATTAGAATCACATGTGGTGGCTCGGTGCCTGTGGCTCAATCGGCTAAGGCGCCAGCCACGTATACCTAAGGTAGTGGGTTCGAATCCCCAGCCCGGGCCCGCCAAAACAACAATGATGGCTGCAACCAAAAAATGGCCGGGCGTTGTGGTGGGCGCCTGTGGTCCCAGCTACTTCGGAGGCGGAGGCAGGAGACTCGCTTGAGCCCAGGAGTTGGAGGTTGCTATGAGCTGTGATGCCATGGCCCTCTACCCAGGGGGATAGCTTGAGGCTCCATCTCAAAAAAAAAAAAAGTCACTGGTGTAGATCTTTGCCATTAGTATCTGTATGTAGTGGTAGCTTACTGTTGGTTCAATTTGCAGTTTCCTAACCAGACACCATATTAAGCATCTTTTCATATGCTTAATTACTATTAGTATGTCATCTTTGGTGAGGTGTCGGTTCAGAAAGTTTGACCCTTTTATTTTTTTTTCTTAATGTTGAATTATAAAAATTGCTTGTAAGAAAAAAATTCA
>CAUYQV010007325.1:0-33796 GCA_963574575.1 Galagoides demidoff
ATAAATAAATAAATAAATATCAGCTTTTAGGGCAAATTATATCTGCTATGCTTTCCATACATTGCTTAATAAATTCACCATCAGTAATTAGTTTTGGTGTTTTTGCTATTAAGTATGCTACCACATAACTAGCTTTTACAAAGGAATCTGAATCATAACTTTAAAAAAAAAAATGTCTGTTGAGAAGACAGACCATGTTTCAGTTCCACTCTTTTGTCCTTAAGACACAATCCTTCATAAATCAAATTTGGCGGCATGTTTTTGCACGTAATGCCTTTTCAAATTACACTCTTTGAAAACTCACACAAATCCCCTACAAATCAAGCAGAGTGCCTTACTGTTTGCGTTAGTCATTTACCCACTTTTCATTAAACAATCTTTCGCCATCCGTATTTTTTTCTATTTTTCCGTTCTGTTTTCTTTTGACACACTGTAAAAACCATGTTAGGATTTAAGAATTGGATAAAGGATAATATTTACTTTCATTATGAAAATTTATGGACAGGAAAATAAAAAGCAAGGTTTGGGCCCTTGCACAGCTCAGCTGCCAATTCAGAGGGAGGAGGAGGTCTGATTTTAAAGTATGTGTGGGGATGATGTGCGAGGGGCCACTGCAGTGTGGAAGTGCCTTAATAATCAACATAATCAACTAAGAATCCTTACCTGGCTTCTTCTTTTTTTTTTTTTTTTTTTTTTCCTAATTAGTCGGCAGACTATTGCTGTGAGGGACAGGGCTCAGGGGCTCTTGGTGTGACGTGTGCACTTCCTCCTCACCATCACAGGCTTCTGGCTGCGCAAGATGGCGATGGCCCTGCGGCTGGCAGCCATGCACAGGTCCGGCTGGTACTTGTTCTTTCGAATCATGTGCCTGATGCTGCTCAGGGTGGCCCGGGCATTCTTGTTGATGGTGTCCACACATAGGAGGTGGCAGGCTTCCACTGGCCAGATCTCTGCTTCATGACCACCACGACCCCTTTGTTGTCAGCGGTTGGCTCAACGCCCACAGTCTTGTGGTGAATCAACCCGTCGTGGTCGAAGGAGTTGTGAGCCTTCAGATTATTGGGCTGGGTGCTGTATGTCTGCTTATTCTGCTTGATCAGAAAGCTGGAGCACTTCCACACCACCATCTCCTGCAGGGGTGCAGACAAGGCGGTGGCTTCCTCTGCAGTGGCTGCCGGAGACCGAAAGACCTTGCCTGACTTCTAAACAGCATTAAATGACAAGGCTGCAATGGTAGATTGAAATATTATTGATAAATGCTGCCTCACCAAGTCACAACAAATACATGTAATAGCTGATGGTGTCAAACTGACTGTCTGCACTTGGCAGGTATCACCAGAAGCCACCCACCACCATAAAACTGAAGCCGCACCTAGTTACAGATAACAAGTGGGTGTATGTTGATTTTACAGGACGTGGAAGCACAACATTGTCGTCTACAAAGTTTACAGTCAGGAACCAAGTTATAAAGTTCTACCCCAAAATTACAAATAATAATAATAATAATTGCATAATGTTTTAAGTAAGTTTACAATTTTGTGTGGGGCTGCGTTCATAGCCATCCCGGGCCGCTTGTGGTCCACAGTCTACGGGTGGGACACTCCCTATTGAAGGAAGGGTGAGGACGCCACATCCACCTTTCTTTATACCTTTGTTTTACACATTACCACACTGTAACAGTCTTATTTTGAAATCAGAGGTGGTCTCAAGGTAACTTGAGCTTAAACTTTCTAATTATCTCACTTGGCTATAAAATTGGAGTGATTTGGGTTAAAACTATTTGCTAGCTATGAGATTACCTGAATTTCAGTGTCATCATTTGTAAAAATAGAACTTAAATGGTATAAAATTTGTCAAGCAAAATTAAAAAGTAATTTACAATTTTATAGCCATTTTAAAACGCAGAATTTATTTTCTCTTTATTTTCAAGAACACATTTAGTCACCAATAGAAAACTTTTTTGTCCTTTTAAACTGTATTTTCTAAATATGTTGACTATAAATTACCTCAGGGAAATATGTAAGTGCTTTTCAGGAAAATATACAAATGAAGACAAAAATGCCCTACATTGTTTAAAGTGTTAAATGTGTTTCTTAAATTTAGTTTAACAAAAATTATAAACAGCATCATTATTTTCCTTTCCTATTACTCAGGCATTTGAAAAGCTATATTTATTTTAAATGAATTAACTCATTCTGCCAGGACATGAATCTAATTGCCTTAATTTTTACTGGCAGAAGAAGAAGCAAAGAGCCTATTTCAATGTCCAGTTAAGCATATATACACGGATGGAACTATATCCCTGCTGCTATTTGTACAAGCTCCTGGTATTTAAAAACTTATCACACTCTGCTGAAATGGGTACTGTTGCTGTAGACATAATATGATAAACTTTAATGATGACAGTATTATTGACTTATGATAATTCCAGGTCAAGATAAAATAGTAAAATAGCCGTTTAAACTAAATTACTTCACAGGATTCATTTTATTACCACTTCTATAGCTATGACAGGGTGCTTTAATTTTAGTTACAGACAAGACAGGATTCTTTCATTCCATCTGATTTTAAGAATCTGAGGGTGCTCTGTGTGGGTGTTTAAAATCTAAAAATATTTAAAAATTGAATTTCTCCCTGAATTTGATTAACTTGATTTTTAAAAACTAGATAGAAATGTTCTCAAAATAGGATTCTTAAGGAAAAAAACTCATTTGCTTTCTTTTTTTCCCAACTTCAACGTTCCTTCAGACTTAACAATAAGATGAATATATACAGTGTCCACTTACATGAGTAATAGTTTTCTTTATACTTTTTATTTTACTTTTGTTTAAAAATTATCTCTATTACTAGAGATGAGTGATAATATATTCTTAAATATTCCACTAATTTTTTAAAAGATCACTCACTGTAGGAATCTAAATGTGCCAATCTAAAATACATTATATATAATTTATTTAAAAATGTAACAGCTTTTTTTTTAAAATTCAGACTCATCTCCTGAGCACCTGCTTATAGACAAAGCCAGGAATTCATGTTTAAACAAAATAGGATTTCTTTCTTTGAAAAGCATTACTATCTTATACTCTCTTCTTGACAGCTGAAAATAATTGTCAGATAGTTTGCATTTAGGAAGATTTCATTGTCTTGGTGTCCATAAAATTTCTCTTAGAACATTAATGATTATCTTTATAACTAGAGAGATAATTTTGTTCTTTTTATGAATAGCATTGACATTAAAGGTTAGAATATATCAAGAAAACCAGACTTGCCTCACAAAGATCATAATCTATTCAGAGACATGGATACGTGAACATTTAATTCTGAAGAAAGGCTAATGTAAATTATGTTCATTTGGAGAAACTTTTGCTCCATCTTTCTTGGTTCCTAAGTTACATTGAAAAGTCTTTAAAGATTAAGGGAAAAGTAAAGGTAACTTGAGGCATTTCAAAAGTCAACACCTTGATTTTGATTAAAATTAATAACAGTGAACCTGGAGAGAAAATCATATAATATAAATAGTACCTAGATAGTATAAATCAGTAGTGACAAAGAAAGGACTAGATCAAACCTCAAGGAGAGCACTCTCTCATTTGGAAGAGCGTCTGAGAAGTGTTTAAAGCAGATGAACAGCAATAATAATAGGGTCACAGAGTGGCGTGAGGTCTGCAGGTCTGCAAGGGGATTAGAAATCATAAACCCAGAATCGTAGACCCTGGCAGCCTGCATTTTACAGCAGAGAAGGAAGTATGTTGTACTGCTCCAAGATTTCTGGTCTTGTTAGCTTGCCCTGTATAAAACTATGGGATTTAGTTACAGATTGCATAAGCCTGGAAATGTGCATACTTTCTAAGAAGTAGAGATGATCAAGAGGACAAGAAATAGTTGATAATTCATGATAGATTAGTAAAGAGGCATGAGGGAAAAATAGGTTAAGACATGGAGATGTTAAGGATTTGTGGTTAGCGTTTATGATGTCAAAAGGTCAACCCATTTCTTTGAGATGAGACATTCCAGGGTTTAACCACAAGGATATGTCTGAGCCATGAACAGAGGGTCAGTAAAACTACATAGCGTTAAGAAAGACAAAGATCTTTGGGGCTAGGCCTTTAAAAATGTGTACATCTAAGCCCCAGCCATCTAAGTCAGATGAAGCTGGATACTGAGAAGTAGGTGATAAAACTAGGAGGACAGTACTGTCATAGTGTGTAATAGCAGAAAAAAGTAAATAAATGAAGTTCTATGTTAACATTCAAACTGAGATTTGTGCACTGAATGAATGTTAAAGTGGATGGGGTACTGGACGTAAGACTTAAACTGGAACTACCTCGGGAAAGTCAGGACATATGATACCCCTTAGGTCCCAGAAAATAGCATGAGCCTCAGCAAAGAATATTTTGCATGATGTGTGAAGAATGGTTAGAAAGGCAGAGGAATGGAAAAAAAATTACCCTTTAGGCTGGTTGATGGCAAAAGTGGACAGAGAGAGACAATGATCAGTATGAAAATGAAAGAGAATCCATGATTTTATGTGAGGCAAATTTCAATAGGTGTAAGTGTCAGCACAGCATTCTATGAAGACATTAAAAACATAGGGATATTTGTAATGAGGATGTCCTCGTATGTCAGCTTTGGTTCCCTGATCATGGTACACCTTGCAATGTTTTAATTGTGCATTTACTTAAATATATTTCCTATTCAACTGTGAACTCTGAAGGATAGGTTCCGGACAAATCTTCTTCACTATAGAATCCCCAGGGATTAGCACTGTGTATAAATCATGTTAGAAAACAGAACCTAATATCTTAAATACAGACATATATGAAAATAATTAAAGCATGATGTGCAGTAGGATGATGAGCTTGAAAAATAAAACATATAGTAAAATATAACATTCAGAAGTGAGTATAAAAATAGTAAAGGGACTGGGGAAATTATTGGTGCCTGAAGTGACCTACAGTATAAGGATGAACAATCTTCAGAGTTCCCAAATTTATATAGATATATTTATTAGTTGTCAGAGGTGGAAAAAGAAAAACCAACCAATAATGTGTCACACAGTATCTAAATTTCATTTTGGTTCTTCAGGGGCTTTGTCTGTTGAGATTGTTCATTAAGTCCAATTATTGGACTTAAGTGTACTCCTATTGTAATCCATGCATCTGTGCATTAAAAAAGAGATTTATAGCTTCTTCCCAAGTAGAAAGGTTTAACCCCAGAGTAATTCCTATGAGGTTTTGGAATTTCTTATAATTTGAGAGTAGAGAAAGTTAGAAGGGTATATTTCTAATCCGATCTTTTATTCAGATGATTTTGAAATTGCATTGTGTTTCCTGGGTGACCAATACTGATTAGAAGCAAAATGGTGGCAGCCGATTCACAAATTGGCTATGGTGATGATCCTGAGGGGAGGAAGGAGGAAATAACAGAACTGCATACAATGGAGACAGACAGCTGTGAAATATTCCTTTCATTGATTCAGAATATATGCTAATATTTTTAAGTCTAATCTTAGGGAAGGTTAAGGCAAGTGTATATTCTAAATCCATGTAATAAGGAGCAAAGCTTTAATTAGTTTTCTGATGCTTCCATTCCAGGGAAGGACTGGTAGATGCTAGCCATGCAGTCATTTATGGAAAAGAGAGTAATGAATATATCATTCCATAGTATATTTTTTGAAACTTTTATAAGACTTTGGGGGTGGTACCTGTGGCTCAGTGAATAGGGCGCCCTGGCCTCATAAACCCAGAGTGGTGTGTTCAAACCAGCCAAACTGCAACAAAGAAATAGCTGGGCATTTTGGAGGGTACCTGTAGTCCCAGCTACTCTGGAGGCTGAGACAGGAGACTCACCTATACCCAAGAGCTGGAGGTTGCTGTGAACTGTGACATCACAGCACTCTACTAAGGGCATCAAAGTGAGACTCTATCTCTAAAAAAAAAAAAAAGAAAAGACTTTGGATTGCCTTCACAGGCAGAGTGAAGGAAATGAGTAGTAACTAGTACTCATCAATACCTTGAAAAAAGAAAACAATATATCTGCCCTTGTGAAGCTTCTATTCTTGCATTGGGGGGGACAAACAGAAAAGATAATTTCAGATAGGAGCAAATGCTATGGGAGGGAAAAAAGCAAAGAGTTTTTTAGTTAGGAACTTGACAGTGGAAAGACTGCCTTCTGCTTGTGCAGTGAAGTGTGCAGTAAAGATTGGCAGAGCAAGTGCACAATTTTAAATATGCTTTAGAAAACGCACAACTCCCAGAAAAGTCTCTCCAAGACTCAGCATTTTCTAAGAGTGTTACTGATGTATATTTTAATGACCTGTTAAAGTCATAAATGCATGATTTTTATGACTTTAATTACAGAGTAAATTTCCTAATGTTATAAAATCCTGAATGGCTGTTGGGAAGAAATCCTCATAATAGTTTGATGGTATTCAGACAATACACAAAATGGCTATTAATAAGTTCTGTGCAAAATGCCTTGCCTGGTTACTTAGTTGCTTGAAGAAAATTGACATGGGAATGAAATTAACTCAACTGGCTTTAATCCTGGCCTTGGCTCTAGCTAGATGACTATGAAGCAACTACTTCAGTTCTTACTTGTTTGTAAAACAAAAAGATTGTGCAAGGGGAATAGCCACTATTCAATCTTATTTTAAAAACGGGTTAAATGAAAAGAAAAGATATCTGACGATGCCTTCCAGTTTCTGTTCAGGGAAAGAAGGCAAAAGAGTATTAGAGTGCAGTTTGGGCATTTCCAGTCCATAGAGAGCAGTGGTCAAAATCTCCCTGTCTCCCACCCTGTGTTGCTGTAAGTCTATGTAGAGATAAACAGTGGTCTGACTAGGGTAAAGCATGAGGATTTCTTAAGTAACAGAACCTTTGACAAGATGTTTAATGTAATTCCCAGTGGCAGAAGTTCTAAAATTATATTCCACTCCATTTACAAACTTTAGTCAAAACCCCCAGGTTTTGGGAAAAGAACATTAATTCATAATTATCTTTGGAGCTCCTCCATTTTGGTCTATGCAGTCTTATAATCTAAAATCCATTGGAATATTTTATTATACAATGAAACCTAACAGAACATATTGTGTATCCAGAGAAAAACATATATGACTCTAAAGGAATGTGGGTTTAAAGGTTGATATCTTTTATACATCATTTAATATTAAAAGAAGAATGAATGGGAAGAAATAGTTTTCAGATGTGAGGCTAGGGTGTATGGGATCTGATGGGCCTACGGGCCAACATGTGCCACAGGAAGTAGATTCTGGTCTGCTCATTGTCACATTCAATTCTTTCATTGTCTTTCCCATCACTGATCTTATTTACAAAATGCCACTTTATTAATTCTCTATATTCCAATTATGAGTTTTCTTCATTTCTTTTGATAGTTAAAGAGATTATTTACAGTAACAATCTTGGTTCTAATCTGTTACTTACTTAAAATCATTTTTATCCATTGCAAAGCTAGAATTGAGTAGTTTTACATTTAGACCTATTCTGTTGGGAAATTTTAATATATTGTGTGCTCAGAACAAATTAAAGCACTAATTAAGTCATATGTTTCATGCAACATGGCATAACTTATATATGAAATTAAATCTTTAAAATACTCAAGGCAGTTATATGTCAGAAACTGATTTTCACTTTGAATCATCAGTGACACTGAACTTGAGTTTCATGAAGCGTGCATCAGAATGTCTTGGGGAAAAATGTAGTAGTGTGGATACTAAGTACATAATATTTATTTCATTTTCTGATTGTTTTCAACATTCTATTCAATTTACTTTGAAATTTCAAATCATATTAAATAAGGTCATAAAATGGATAGGTTAATCAAAAGGAGTGAAGTATCGAAAGGATTATGAAAAAGACTAATTGGCCACTCATTTTTTAGATGTCACAATGAACAATACTAGTTCAATGACATTGGTTCATGACCTGCAGTTAAGAAGTCATCATCTATTTTCCCCTCTTGTCGTAAAATTCAAGGTCTTGCAACTTCTGGACAAACCCTACCCTCTTTCCTAGGTCTATGAAGAATGTTTTCCACAGGATCACTCTGTATTTTACGCTTCATCAAAATTAGAGGGGCTAATGTAGATGCTGGTAAAGAATGATGTTCTCACAACTATCATTTCTGCAACCGCAAAAATTCATGGATCAGCAGAATCAACATTCTTAAATGTTTATTCCCAATGTAATCTATAGATTCAATTCAATTCTCATTAAAATACCAGTGACGTTTTTCACATATCTAAGAAAAATAAGTCTATGCTTCATATGCAACCAGAAGAGAGCCCTAATAGCCAAAGCAACACTAAGCAAAAAGGACAAATCAGGAGGCAACACTTTATCAAACTTCAGGCTATCCTACAAGGAGTAGTATAGTAACCAAACACCCTGGTGCTGGCACAGGAACAGAGACATAGACCAATGGATCAGAACAGAGAACCTAGACATAAAACCATAGTCACATGGCCATCTGATCTTCAATAAAGGAGATAATAACATACACTGGATAAAATAATTCCCTCACTATTTTATAAGTGGTGCTGGAAAAATTGGATAACCACATGTAGAATATTGAAACAGGACCTCTACCTCTTAGAACTCACAAAAAAATTAATTCATGATGTATAAAAGACTTAGACCTAAGGCATGAAACTATAAGAATTCTAGAAGAAAATATTGGAAAAAACACTTATATAGACATCAGCCCAGGCAAATAATTTACGGAGAAGACCCCAAAGGCAATCACAGCAGCAACAAAAATTAACATATGGGACCTGAATCTGATCAAATTAAAAATCTTTTGCACAACCAAGGAAACAATCAGAAGATCAAATGGACAACCTACATAATGGGAGAAAATATTTGCATATTATATATCTGAGAAAGGACTGATTACTAGAAATTTTAAAGAACTCAAGCAAATCAGTATGAAAAAAATCAAACAACCTCATTTAAAAAGTGGGAAAAAAGACATGAAGAGGATATTTTCAATAGAAGACAGATTAATGGCCAATAAACATGAAAAAATGTTCAATGTCTCCAATCCTCAGGGAAAATACCAGTCTAAACTACAATGAAGCATCACTCAACTCCAGTGAGAATAGCTTTTATAAAAAAAAAAAATCCCAAAATGACAGATGCTAGCATCAATGCAGAGAGAAAGGAAACTTACACACTGTAGGTGGGATTGCAAACTGGTACAAATTCCATGGAAAGTCATATGGAGATACCTAAAAGAACTGAAAGCTGGCTTACATTTGATCCAGCAAGTATTGGGTTTTACACTAAGGAACAACATCATTTTGTTAAAATGACATGTATTCAAATATTTATAGTAGCACCATTGAGAATGGCAAAGATATGGAACCAGCCTAAGAGTCATCTACACATGAGTGGATTAATAAAATACAGTAAATGTATAACCATGGAGTACTGCTCAGCCATTAAAAAATGGTGACTTAATACCCTTTGTAATAGCCTAGATAAAACTGGAAACTATTTATCTAGATGAAGTTTCCCAAGAGAGGAAAAATGAACACCATATGTACTTACTAGTAAATTGGAACTAATCAATCGACACCCACATGCACATATGATAGTCAAACTCGTTGGGAAGCAAGTAGCTGTGAGTGGCAAAAGGGATGAATAAATTCACAACTAGAAGGTACAATGCATGCTATCTAGATGAGGGGAACAGAATTTTGACTTAAACTCCAAAAAGGCAGTTAATGTAAACAAAGTATTTGTACACCATAATATTCTGAAATGGACAAAATTTTCCATCATAGCACTCCAGTGCATGGAAGACCATTACTCAAAAGAAATACTATGCTACATCAAATAGCAACATGGTTTTCTATCTTCAAGGATAGCTATTAGAGTAGTCTGTTTAAACAGATCAGATCACATATGAAAGAACACATTCATATATTATTTACTATACCAGATAACCTAGGTTTATAACAGTGTTTTGGCTAGTTTGTGATAATTGTTGTTTGTTTCATAAGCTCCGAATAGACCTCAGCTTCACGTAAGCAGAACAAACTGTTTTATGTTTCAGAGTTACAAGAAGTGTAGAGAAGGTAGAGAAAGTATTTCAGTGCCTCCAATACCCCTTTTTCCTTTCAAAATGAAAACATACTATTTTAAAGGAAACTTAGTAACTGTCAGGATTCACAATGGGGTATCTGTTACATGCTTGGATTGTACTCAATTGTACTCAATGCACATTTAAGTGCATTGTAAACATACAATAATTACCCTAAATGCAGGTCAGCACTTTCCCAAAGCATTTTTTTTGAACTATGGAGGTATTATATGTTTACATTATTTTCTTTTCTATTAGAGTTGCAATCACAACTAGTATTCTGTAACTACAGGCTGCCTCTTGAGGAAATTGGGAACTCTCAATTATTTTTACATCTGAAAGCCAGAAATTGCCACTCTTTTTAGTAGTGAATTTTATTTTGCACTTTAAAAACTGGGTACAAGCTATTTTTACATCCTGTTTCGGGTTTGATTAATAGCTGTCATTTTCTCAAGTCATTTGGAACTTAGTCACAAAACTACCTGATTAGCAAGCTGCCTAAGTAGAGGAAGGCAGAAAAAGCAACCTTATCTAGATGGGAAATCTGTTCCAGTTTGCTGCTTGCTTCTCAGCTGATTGAAAGTTCAGAATTGAAAAAGCTGCATTATTGATGACTATTGGTTTGGACAGAGACTTTTGATCAGTGTAACATGTCCTTTATCTGTAGGGTTAGGGGATCCACCATGGATTACTCCCAGGCCCTCTCCATCCTTCATTAGATATATGTAAAAAGTTGCCCTCAGCTCTTTAATTTTAGTGATCAGACTAGCCCCAAATCAAAGCCACTAACTTTGAATGACTCCTGAATGAATTGAGAGGGGTGTTTTCATCTAGTAAATCACAGTTATATCTGTAATGCTGGATAATACATGTTTTTCATCTCTGCCATATCTGATGACAAAAGAAATTTCAAGTCATGATAGAAGATATTTCTGGTTTACTTGCAAAGAGATTAACAGATCAAGAAAGACAAACTAATTCTTGCCGATTAGAAAATAACAGAAAATAATCCCAGGGCAGAAACAATTGAGAGGACACACGAAGAATATTAAATCTGAAAATTAAATTCACGAACTCATCCTAGAAGAAGTGCTACTTACCTCATTGGTGAATATCATTATGGTCACCTTTGAAATACTCCCCTGGGGAAGCTATGCACCAATGCCTAGTCTACCCTTCAAAGCAATTTTGAAACTCTTTTTCTGAAATGGTGATCAGAGCTGTAATCACATGGGACACGCAAGAACACACAACAATGAATGCTGCCCAGTAAGACACTGCCACACATCAACACAAACACAGCTGTGAGACACCGATATACCAAGGTTATGAAACCTTCCTAAGTTTTTCGTACAGTGCTGCCAACATAAGCCCACAGTAGCAAGTTCGCAAGCTTAATTGTCAGAACTCATAGGATAACAGCTGATAGTCATTTCAAAAAGGGTTCCAAGATTGTTTTGAAGGGTGGACTAGGCACCAGCTTCAGTGCATAGCTTCCCAGGGAGAGTACAGTGAAGGCGACGATGATGTTATTCAGCAATGAGGTATGTAGCACTTTTTCTAATTTGAGTGTATGAAATTGTCACACCTCGTATACAGGTAAATAGTAACTGTACAGAAAAAATTTTCCATGTTTTTGACTGCTATGGGAACATGAATTTCTAGATACCTAAATTAGTATTGTGGCGATAAATAACTCCAATAATTGAAAAGAAAAGGAAATTATAAATTTATCTTCACTTAAATTTATTTTGAAATACCTTCACTTGAATTGCTTTTAAGTTGATTTCTTGAATAAAAATTAAAAAATAAGCAGACAGGAATGACTTAATCACTTTGGCTAAATTAAAGACACACACAAAAATATAAAAATCTGAAGAAAAAATCAATTCAAAATGCAAATACCGAATGGTGAAGTAGCTACTCTTTCTTGTGTAAGAAATATGGTTTGAATTTATATGATGATCCCAAAACGTTTTCCTAACTATCCCCCTTCTTTCTTTATCCCTCTTTGCCTCCTCTCTCTCACAAGTCACAAACCCAGATTTCCAGTTTTTTATTACACAACAGAGATTAACTTATTTATGTTGGATTCCTACTATGTAATAAATGCACACTTGCCAGTTTATTACATCCTTAAAACAAACTTACACAATATTAATTCTAAGAAGTAATGTTGATAGCTTCATAGTAAGTACTTCATGAGCATTATCTAAGGCATTTTCATAAATATACTCTATGTCATAAGAGAAATATTAGCATTTACACATTAAATTTTGGAAAAATATTGATTATATAGAGTATATAAATACATACATATATGTATTTCTCAAGTACATTTTACTAGAATCATGTGTTAATACTACAGAAATTGGGTGGCACCTGTGGCTCAAAGGAGTAGGGGGTCGGCCCTGTATGCTGGAGGTGGTGGGTTCAAGCAAAGCCCCAGCCAAAAACTGCAAAAAAAAAAAAAAAAAAAGAAAAAATAATACTACAGAAATCATTGATTAATCTCCTATCTACATATTAACTCTAAAAAAGGAATCTCTATTTTTAAACTTCCTTTCATTTCAGTCTTCATTTTAGTTTTTGAGCTCAGAGAACTAACCAGAATATAAACAAAAGATGAAGAGTGCCATAAAGGTTGCCAATTTGACAGGGCTGGACAAACATCAGTGGTGTAGAATGAAGGAAAATCGGGGAGGCTTACCTTTGAAGGCAGCCAGTCACACTCACAACAAATTATAAAGACTACCACTTTCATATAGATTGATCAGAAATCATATTTTGTTTGATTTTAGTCAAAAGAAAAAGTTCCAAGTTGACTCAAACTCTCCTTTAACTTTATAATTATACGAACAAAATTTTACTTATCCAAAAAGTTCTTGATTATGTTGTGCATCTTATAAGTAATTCAATAAAGCTCATGCATCAAAAAATTTATAAGGTGGAAGTCTCTGCAGATGAAAAAATTGTAGCTATATTAAATAAAGGCACCCACATCAACTGAATGGTGTGTATCAAAAAATTACCATTTTATGTCTTAGATATTAATCCACGTGCTTATAAACATAAAGCCAGTTATTGGTCAATGTCCGTTGTACAGTTTTATAGTTTCTTTCTCCTAGTTAACTCCTTCCTCAGGTTTTCTTTAATACTTACTGTATGCATTTACTAGGGTTGCCATAACAAAATACTACAGAATGGGGGGGGTTTAAACAGGAGAAAATCATTTCCTCACATTATTGGAGGCAAGATGTCACCAGGAGTAGTTTCCTCTGTAGCTTTTTCTCCTTGAATTACAGATGGCTGTCTTCTCTTTGTGTCTTCACTGGGTCATTCCTCTGTTTCTATTTGTGTCCTAATCACTTGTTATAAGGACATCAGTCATAAAGGAAGTAGGTCTCACCCACACCTTTTACCTTCATTATCTTTTTAAAGACCTTCACATTCTGAGCTGGTGGGAATTGGGACTTCAATGTAAAAATTTTGAGTGGACACAATTTAACCCATAATACTTATAATATATATTTATTTTCTTATCGTTTCTGTAGAACATTTTCTATCTAATTTCAGAAGAAGTCATCAAAACAAAACCAATCTCATAACTTCCTGAACATGCTGACAGAGAATAGAGTTTTGGCTACAATTTTGAATGAAATTGGAGAGGTTGTAGAATTTGTTACGTCCTCTTGAAAGTACTTTCTCACAGTGTAGAAGAGTCAGGTTCATTCTTATGTACTTTATTTATAAATTTGCATGCATATTTATTGTGGTTTTCTAATGTTTTCTAGGGTAAAGGTTTCTAGTATTTTACAGGGTAAAGTTGTATGAAAGAAAATGACTCAAATAATTCTTTATAATTTTAAGCTCTAAAAGAAAAGTCATTGCAAATGAAAGTGTACATGAGCAGAAATTATTTTAAATGCAGGTGCTAAAACAAGACCCTTAAGTTTGTGAAGTGGAATATATGCATTTACTAATGTATGGGTTGTGAAAAACGCAACCCTCAGTGCCAAATGAGTAATTATGTCCCCAGCCTCCGGGACAGGCAAGCACCAATTTCCATGAGCAATCATCTGTCCAATGTGCAAATTTAATCATGTATCAGCATTTGGTAGAGGTAATTTCTGCTTTTTTTCTTTCTCTTTTGCTTCCCCTTGCTCTCTTGCTTTTTGCCTAGTTGATAGGAAATGTTGGGTATATTTTTTGTCAGCCTTTTTTGCAAATAAGAGAGAGAGAGAGACAGCATCAGCAGAGTTAAAGATGAAAACTAACAAAGGAACTATAGTTAATAGAGGCAGTCCCAGAGTTACAAACTTCAGTACAAGTCCCCCATGGAGGGAGGGTATTGCAGTAGGTTCCTCATTTACAAACATCCAACTGAAGTTTGACTTGCACTTACTAATGGAGATTATTAAAAGTAATTGGCAAATATACCTATTCCAACATACATACAGAATCAGTTTATAAACAAACCTACACAACCTATCTCATTTGTAACCCAGAACTGCCTGCACTAGAGATTTTACCTAAGAAGACTTCATCAAACGTCCTACTTGAACATTTTTTATTCACCATGGGAACATTGGTTTCGGTAAACTCATCTGAATATAAAAGACTCCTGTTTGGTGTGATGTACACTTCAGGAGGGATTATTGAAATAGCACCGATAAAAACATGTGACCACTGTAGTTAGTATCAGGTTGTTTTAGTAATGTGACTCTATAGATTGGCAGCATTTCTAGAAAAAAGAAGAGAAATGGAGAAGGTGGAAGATGATCTTTGATGTTTGTCCTATGTATCAGTGTGAATGCAATTTTTTATATCAAGAATGCTTCCATAAATACCTAGTAACAATTAGACATGAATAAGTTAAGCAATATTTCTACCTCTATACAATATAGCTATGAGGATTTTGGATGCAATTTATGTGAAGATGCATAGCAGAATACTCAGCACCTAGGAGACAATTAAAGTTATTAAAATTACTAGTAGCTGCTAGTTCCAACTTTACATAACAATTTCTTTATCATAATTAAATATCAGTCAATAAATTACAACTATTATTTTTAAAAGTTTATATTGACTTCCGTGTAAACATGGCAAACTGAATATACACATTTATCTCTGTCTTTTCAAATATTAAAATAATGGTAGTAGAAGATAATAAGCCCATAACTTTAAGAGGCTGTGGTTTTATTCCTTTATTGTCATTTTTCTGGACTATTCAGATGGAGTTGAGGTCAATGCCAGTGTCTGGTCTCCAATGTTTAATTAGAAGTGAAGAAGAGATTTAATATATCTTCCAAAGGTATATCAAACTTCATCAAATAACACATATTAAAAGTGGGAAAAGGTCTTCTCAATATATATCTAGCAGAGGAATTATGGGACAAAATGGCAGGTCTATTTTTAGTTCTCTAAGTGTTCTCCAGATGACTTTTCAGAGGGATGTATTAGTTTGCAATCCCATCAGCAATGTAGAAGTGTTAAAAATGGCACGAAGGCTATGTTAATCAGTTGGATGAAAGTATTTCAAATTGTATATAGAAACAACACACTGTACCCCTTGATAGTATTAATGTACACAGCTGTAATTTAATAAAAAATAAATTAAAAAAATTAAAAAAGAGAAAAACAAAGATGAATCCACAAGCAATTGCTGATTAAAAAAATAAATGCGTATGCACTTAAAAAAGATAGGAAAAGGAAGAAGGAAAATAATAGAGATATAACAAACATCTTTGTTGCCTACAAATTTAGCAAGAAGTAGTTCAATGGCCAAAGTGAAAAGAAAGATTAGTGATTCAGGAAATCTACAAGGCCTCGCAAAATGAAGATCAAATAGTTACCTAGGAGAAATACCATGGACAATTATTATAGGTACCAATTCTGGGATACATTTTATCTCATGTAAATAAAGAATAGCTATTGAGTTACACATTACATGAATAAATCATACTTTGAAAAATATACTTAAATTTTTCAAAGTCTTTCATAAAAAGAGATTACAGTATAGAACTGGTGCCATCTTGAAGTTTGATAGAGGTACTTCCACAGATGCAGTAAGTTACGTTCTTTGGTTCAAGATGGCTGTAAAATATTATGAACCCTCTGAGGAATCTTTCAAGGTTTGAGTTCTTTTACTTCTCAAATAAATACTCATACATTTTCCCAAGAGCATGGCACTGCGTCAGGTGGATTGGTCCATAGCAACTTTCTGCTTTAATATGAATATACTGAAACGCACCACATTCCTACAAATCCCTAAGACTCTGGTGTTGTGCCTGGATCACTAAACCAGAGTTCATGACCTCGTAGTAAGAGGAATTTGGTAATATTCTTGTCAATGGACTTTAATTAGAACTATCCCTATAAACAGGAGGAGTTTTAATTGTATTGAACCAATGCAAAGGTATGAAGGTTTTAACTATATCCTTCCTGGAATGTATTGTCATTATAAGTAAATTTATCAATTTTCTTCCTAGTGAGCAGAGCTATATAACAAAAAGGTTGGAGAGAAGCATTCTTTGTCAACAGTAAGCACTTACAAGGAAATATGGAGAGATTTGATTTCCCCAATAGCCAGACTATCTTGTAGCAGTGAGTGTTGGTATTTTAGCCTGGGAGTGTTTGTTCTCTTTAACTTGAAAAGATCCTCCAGGGTGGTGGTGCCTCTGGCTCAAGGAGTAGGGCCCTGGCCCCATATACCAAAGGTGGCAGGTTCAAACCGGGCCTGGTCCCAGCCAAAAAAAGAAAGGATCCTCCAAAGACATTAATCACCAATGGAAGGGCCCTTTTGTGTTAGTCAAAGTGAGACATGATGTATCATAAACTCACCCCGGTAACCTTAGCAAGTAAAAATAATAATAATAATAATATAACATAAGCATAGCAGTTCAAGTGAAAGAAATTTCTCACCATCCTCAAAATGTTCTTCATTTCTTTGCAAATAGACATTGAAACAGTTGGCCTTCTCACCAAGAAATATATTACCACATACTTACATTTTTTTTTCTGTCTTTTGTGTTTGACTTTCCTAAACCTTCTTATTAAAAAAAAATGTAGTTACTTCTTTTGGACTTTCAGTATACATCAGTAATCATTATAAGCATAAATTTCTAGATATTAACTTAATGTTCAAGAAGCGCTCTTTGGGCAAATTTTTTAGAGAACCATAGCAGATGAATAACTAGAAACGTATTTTGCTAAGAAGTGGGTCTTTCAAAAAAGGAAGGCTCAATAGACAGCAAATAAGGACATTTCACACGTATTTTGGGGGATTAGATATTAGATATCATGTTGAGTTTGCCTCCCTATAGCTCATGGTCCTACATACCAGTGTTACTGTCATAACAGACGTTATTGGAAGTTAATCTTTTAAATACAAAGGTAAGCCCTAGTGTGATTTTTTTCTTTTTTAAATGTCTTTAGAAGTTTGCAGTCCTTTTTAGGACTCTGAAAAACTAGAATTTTAATATGCTTTCGAGTTGCTCTTTCTAAAGTCTAAGATGGTATTTTATCTCCCATATCATCAGCAGCCTCCAATCTTGTGACATTCGTAAACACTTTATGTGAGATTGTAAAGGTAATAAAGCTATCAGACAAAACCACTTTGATTTTTCTTTTACATAATGATGAATTACATAGAACTGTTTCTTTCTCAATTCTCTTAATGCAATACACATTAAAGAGCTGAAAATGTGCCACATACTAAATGTCAATTTTAAAAGTATTTCTTTCACCAAAGGATATATGTTACAAAATATGCATTCACCTATTAAAACTCATAAAGTGGCAATAATACTTTCCTTATGAGGCTTTTCATTCCTGTACCTTATCTCAGTTTTATTACAGACATAATATATATGGACAAAGCATCAGTATCTGCCATGAGCATATTATGCCTGCTCTAACTTTAGAGCACTTTCATCACTATCCTTAATTTGAATCCCTTTTGTGTCTTTAGAAAACCACCTGTCAATAAATTATAGTTTAGTGTCCCTGGAGGATACATGAGACTTGGAATTGCATGCCAAAAAAATGTGGTTGGTTGAACTACAATTAGTTTAAAAGGTTCTTCAAAATAAAACGTGAGCATATTAATACAAAAAATAAGTACTTTATAAGATAGAATTAATGGAAGAGTTTTGCTCATTTCAAAATTGTTTCTGTGAGCTTAGTGCGAAAATTAGGGACAGGTGTATATAAATTGTTGTTCTCATCTTTGTCCTTGATGAATAAGAAATTGCTGTATTGGCATTCACTATTTTATTAACTCATTGAAGAGAAATGTGTGTGGAATAGATAAGCTATTTATAATGAGTCTAATGATTTAATACTTTCTGTTTTGCTGAATTTACCTACACATTTTATACTAGATAAACAATTAGCATGTATAAATATATGTTAGTCCTTGAACTCCAATATAAATTTATACCTACCTACAATCTGTTAAAAATGAAAGAGACCTTTCCACATTTCTAGTCATCAGGTTCAAAGAATTTACTAGTCTAAAAATTATTCAAGATACTCAATTTCACATAGATTTTAGAGTCAGAAATAAGACTGTCAAAACCCTCACTAGCAAATATGGATTGCTCAGCAACAGAATTCTTTAATGGATGACTGTCTGCCTGGATCAGAAGAGGCAATGAGTCCAATCAGCTTTACGACTATGCAGATATTTTCCTTATAGGATATAAGTCTAGATAAGATGGCCATTATGGGTGGAGATGAAAAAAAGAATTAGCCATATGATTATGAAACATAGGTTACTGGGCTAGGAGTTAGACATCCTGAGTTTGGGGCCAAGCCCTGTAACCAGTTGCATGATCTTAAGCCAAAAATATAATCTCCATAGATCTCATTCTTTTGCAATATGTTAAATGAGAATTCAAAGTGAGAAAAAAATTCAGATGCTTTGTAAGCTATAATGTACTATATAAAATGTACATCATTATTAAGAATTACACAAGTTCTCTAAACCTAAGCCATGACTCTGAACAAGGTGAAGAATTCAAAACCAGTGTAACTGTCTTAATAGCTTTCTCTGTCTATCTTATCTAGGTTCTTTCTTAAATGATCATTTTACCTCTTGACTGATTCCCTTTCAGTTTAGTCATCACTGGATTTATTTGGCTTCTTTTTTTGTCATTTTGTAGCCAATATATTGAGGAGACATGCTTCTTTCAACTCATACTCATTGTTATTCTCTTCTATTATCATCAGTAGTGTGATTTCTTATTTTTTTTTTTTTTTGCCAGGGCTGGGTTTGAATCCACCACCTCCAGGATATGGGGTCGGCACCTTATTCCTTTGGGCCATAGGTGTCACCCCAGTAGTGTGATTTTAATAACACTTATATGTACACAGCATTTTGTGATTGATGGAATTGGTTGCCCTATTGCAGTTGTTTTTGCCTTTTCTTATTATTTAATCTACTTTGAATACTCTACAAATTGTTAGCAAGTTTATCATATTATAGAGATGACAGTTTTGTATGAAAGAATGAACTGTTGCCCTGACTTCTGATCTAACGATGTCAGTTGCATACAATTGTGATGCTCTCTGTGACATCCACAGGCTAGAAGGGGAAATGCAGCATCCTCTGCTGCAGAAAACGAAAAGCAAATTCCTGAGGAAAGTCTGGAGAGTGTTCAGGAATGGGATACCAAATGGCAATGTTGGCATTGCTTACATTTGTCCTCATAAGATAATACTGGTGTGATTTAAGTCATCTCGAATTCATCAAATCCAATATTGCCTAATCGTTTATAGGTTTTGAAAGCTAAATGCTAGAGGTATGAGTAAAATTCAGATCAATTTAATTCACCTTTTATTCTGACCACCAAAATACCAGCTCTTCAGCGAAAAGGAACAAAGCGATTATATGTACGAATTTGATTAATAGCCAAATAAAAGAATTCTTGCTGCTAGGAACAAGGGTAACAGTTATACAATAGGAAGTTGCTTGAATTCTTAAGAAATTTTATAAAGTGATTAAATTATATTCCTTATATCATTTGATAGAAATACTTTAAAAGAAGTATTACTGTTTGTTGAAAAATGCACTCAAAAACAAATTTAAAATGTTTATACATGAAAAAGACTTATAGAAATATTATGACACTCAAGTGTAGAAAATCACTCAAAAATGATGATCAAAGTTCAAGTTAAAGGACCCTTAAGTTAAGCATTAAAATAAGAGTTTCTGATTATACTGCTCTCAGAGTTGTGTTTCCCAAACATAACTGTTCAAATTATGTGGAGGTGAGGTAGTCGGTTAAAAAGGTAGAATTCTAAGTTTTGACTGTAGAGATGCTACATCAATACCTATGATAGAGTCTAGAAAACTGCATTTTAAGTAGATATCACAAGTGAGAATAGGTCAATTAGATGCTCTCATGTTTTGAGAAACATTTATTTGTTAGAAACATTGATCTAAAACCACTAAATTCTCAGCTGAACCGGGTGGTATTCGAGATTTATAGATTAAAACAGATTTTTGAGGATCACTCAGAAAATCCACAAAGGATTCTGAGAATTCCTAACAATGTCATTTAACCACAGGTCCTCATAACTGAGATACTGATAATTAATGATGACTGAATATAACCAAGTTCATTGTATCCTTTTTATGACTTCTTCCCCATACTTCATTAGGGAATAATATCCACTAATTCCTTGGACTAAAGTCTTTTTTATAAAAATTATCTATTTTCTATTTTGATATGCATGTCTTTTTGTACATAGATATCATTTCTTCTATTGTTTATTGAAAAAGACATAATGTAGTTGAAATAGAACTATTTGATAAATCCACATTTTTTATTCTAGGAAGAATAATAAAAGGAAAGAGGGGGTACACAACCTTTGATGGATGTAAAACCTTCCTGGTGGAGCCTATGTCAAGTTAAAAAGACACAGTTGGCTTGTCTTCCATAATCTATATCCAGTTTCTGAGGACACAGAGCCAGTTTGGTAGACCATGACTCTTCATCAGGTTGATGGTTATCACCTGCTGTGTATTGAATGAATGTTCCCCACCCCCAAATTCATATGTTGAAATCCTATAGTCCAGTGAGATGGTGTTTGGAAATAGGGCCTTTGGGAGGTAATTAGGTCATTAGGGCAAAACTTTTGTAAGAAAAGATGCTCAAGAGCCAGCTTTCTGTCTTGTATTTCCTATAAGGATACAAGAAAAAAGCCCTCCCTCCACAAACCTGAAAGACTGCTTTCACGAGATAGTGGCTATTCTGATGCCTTGATCTTGGACTTCACAGCCCCAAGTACTCTAAATAAAAATGTTTGCTGTTTAAGCCACCTACGGTATGGTATTTTTGTCAGAGCAGCCTGAAATAACTAAGACACCATTGAGAATGATATAAGTAATCTATGTATTTTGTTTGGAGTTTTTATTTAATAAAAATAAACACGAAGAGATTTTCTCTTTCTGTTATTCACCACATTCCATCTCTTTCTGACAAAATTAACAAAATTATATGACAATCCCAAGTTTGTAAAACACTAAAATACAAACACATTATATTTATCTTATTTGTCCCTGAATGAATAAAATAATACATAGAAATATATGTGTTATATCCAATGTACATGTTTAGAACATACTAAGCACAGTGGCTATAAAGCGGTAGGATATAATTATGGACACATAATGTTACAAAGAAAATAAATCCATAGAATACATGATACACTATATAAATCAGGTAGAGACTAATAAAGGTAGAGTGAGATGTGCAAAGTTCTTTAAGATTTTGAAGGACAAGGAAAATAGTATTTACTTGGTGAGAATGGGAGAAGGCTACATCTGAAGAAAATAGAGTTTACTCACTACAGGAAGGACTCTACTAACAAATGCAAACATTGTAACCTAGTTGTTTGTACGTTCACATTAACCTTAAAAAAAAATAGAGTATACTCACAGAGAGCACCCAGAAGAAGAGTGAACAAAGACAGCAAAATTGGAAAATATGTAAGGCACGGATATAGATGAGCAAATCATTCAGCATGAGGAATGAAAAATCTGGAGCATAAAGTAAATACAATACCAAACAATGATCACGGTCATCAATTCCCTAAAGGTCAGTTTGGTAACAATCATGTCATCTTACAGCTATGGCCATGTTATCTAGAGCAGAGTGGGAACTTTCTATCAAAATGTTAAGGAAAAGATGTTAGAAAATACAACTGGGCATAGTGGCCACGTCTGTAATCCCAGCACTCTGAGAGACTGAGGCAGGTAGATTGCTTGAGCTCAGGAATTCAAGACCAGCCTGAGCAAGAGTGAGACCCCATCTCTACTAAAAATAGGAAAACTATCGGGCTGTTGGGGCAGCCCCCTGTTGTCCCAGATACTTGGGAAGCTGAAACAAGAGGATCACTTGATCCCAAGAGTCTGAGGTTGCTCTGCTCAGCACCTGTACCTCAAGCAGCTAAGGCGCCAGCCACGTACACCAGAGCTGGAGGGTTCGAATCCAGCCTAGGCCTGCTAAACAACAATGACAACTACAACCCAAAAATAGTTGGGCATTGTGGTGGGTGTCAATAATCCCAGTTACTTGGGAGGCTAAGGCAAGAGAATTGCTTAAGCCCAGGAGTTGGAGGTTGCTGTGAGATGTGATCCCATAGCACTCTACCCAGAGCAATAGGTTGAGGCAAAAAAAAAAAAGAGTTTGAGATTGCTGTGAGCTATGATACAATGGCTCTTTTACTCAGTGTGACAGAGGGAGACTTGTCTCAAAAAAATAAAAACCTAAGAAATGTTGGAAAATACAGAATAATTTTTTTGACAAGTTGAATGGATTTTTCTGGAGACTCACCTAAATATAGTTAGTTGTATTATGTTTAGGAATTCCTCAGACTGTATCAACTAAAAACCTTGAAGGTGACAGATGAAGAACTTTTTAATAATTATGTTCTATGCCTATTAAACATGTATATTATAATTAAAAGTTTTAAATATATAATGTATTATGTTATTATAAATGATCTATCTACAAGCCTGATAAATTGTATTTAACCAGATGAAGGGATCTCTGGCTACATTGAGTATGACTTAAGCCTGAGATTTATGATTGCAAACACTTACTCATGTTTTTCACTAACTCTAACATTATCAGCTACCACTGTGAAGGTACATACTGATTCAAATTTCTTGAGCAATGTTGCTGATTCCTCTAGTGATAAATGCGCTGAGATGATTTATTTCTGTTTTAGAAAAGAAATTCTATTTGATTTCACCATGTAATCTGTGCCTGCCTAGTCTTTCCTTAAATTCATAATTTCTAATAATATTTGTTAATCCGTGATTGGCTAATGACTCAGTGTACCTGTTTTATGAATTTATTTATGTGAAATAGAAGATCCCTTAAAATTAGTGCATTATGCACTTGTTGCTAGAAATCATAGTACAGATAGCAATTTGGAGATACTAAGGCAAGAGACAGAAAGCTTTTCTGTTTATAAGATTGTTAGTCTAGTTAATCAGCAAAGCTTCCTGACCCGTTTGAAAAGAACAAGACAACATGTAATTCATTTAGAGATTAACATTGGACTTAGAATTGAAGTATGACTAAGCTAAGGCTCTGATCGCTCTAGCAAGCTTGCTTGCTGACAAACCAAATCTCGAATTTTTCCTCACTCCATAGAAATAACCAAACTCATAGAAAGGATAATTACAAAGCCTTGGCTCACTGTAGTAAATAACATTGTTATAATCTGTCATGAGACCACGTGCTACAGATTAGTTTTACTACCCATATCTCAAAGATGATAATTTTATTTTTTACACTGAAAAATAGAAAAGGAACCAAAATATTCTAAGAGAAAGCGATTTCAAGTTCAAGGCTCAAGGAAGGGGGACATCTTAGATAGAGTATCTTTTTCCATTAATAGTCTTTCTCTAAGTATGCTTTTTTAGATTAGCCCAGCTATGAGAAAGTTGTAATTGTTGTAGCACTAAGCTAACTCAGGGGATGGCATGGTGTTATAGAAGGAGGACTAATAGAATTCTCAGGGTCTAATCCAAGGAAAATAATTAGCAAGTATAATTCTGATGGAGAAGCAAAAAAGGATGAGTGTGCCATATGAGAAAAAAAGAGAGATGAGCTATACTAGGGTGCTATGTTATATAACAGGGAACGAGAAATAAGGATGTGAACAAAGGATGAAGAAGGCTGTGTGTTAACTCACTGCATTGTACTCATTTGAAAGACCATTGTGTTTGCATTAGATTTATATTGTCTAATCTTCAAGACCAGGCTTGGCACCTATAGCTCAGCAGCTAGGACGCCAGCCACATACTCTGGGGCTTGTGGGTTTGAACCTGGCCTAGGCTTGACAAACAATGACAACTACAACAAAAACATGGCCAGGTGTTGTGACAGGAGCCTGTAGTCCCAGCTACTTGGTTAAGGCAAGAGAACTGCTTAAGCCCAAGAGTTTGAGGGTGCTATGAGCTGTGATGCCACAGCACTCAACTGAGGGCCACGTAGTGAGACTCTGTCTCAAAAAAATAAATAAAATAAAAAAATCTTTAAGACAAGTTCATAAGTAGTGATGTCTGTGCCCTAAAGTGATATTTACATGATTAAAAGCAAGGTGAATATATTATTAGGCACTTACTAAAAATGTATTGAGTAGATAAGTCAATAAGTGAAAGTGTCAGTTACATTTATATCATCCCTTACTTTGACAAAAAAAAAAAAATTTTTTTTTCTAAAAAAACTGCTGCTGCCTTAAACAGGGAGTAAGTTGCGATACTAAAGAAAATGTACTTACATGTCCAGGGTCTGTACATGTATCTTCCCGTGCCTGCTCCACAATATACTGAGCCTGGGACAATCAACTGCAAGGTCTTAGAGCAGCCTTGATCTTTGAAAAGTCTTTTATGATATTTAGATTCAATTTCCTTTTCTGCGTAACAATGGAGGACATAGAATCATCTCTCCGGGTATTTTTTATTTTTAAAAATTCTACAGTTCTCTCCAATTCACAAAGTACGATTCATGTCCTGGCCCCGCTTGACTTCGGATTCCATCAGGAAATTGATTGACAAGACCTAACTGACCTCTGCCATGCCATCTGTGAATCACAGAAATCGGTCACTATGGATCCAAGTCACAGAGGGAAGCTCATTTGCTTCTACTCCTTTCACCTTCAAAATTATTGTTGTAAAGCTCTTGATGCTGAGGACGAGGTAGCAGCCTACTCTTTAATGTTGATTAGGGCTGTCACCCATGATTTTATACTATTTTCTTTGTAATAAAAATGCCTGGGCAAGGGGATGTAAGGTAGAAAATTCCCAGCCTAGTTCCACTTCCTAATCCATCTATCATGGCCCAAAGTTACATATTCTCAGGGGACACCCTTTTCTAATATGTACAAAGATGACACTGGTTCCATTTATTTATACTTACATAGCTGACACAACTTAAGTGACTAATAAACTATACCCTCTACATTAAGTAGAACTTTTGAGTCGTATGTTCCACTCCAACTCTATTTGCAGTACTTTCTTTTAATTTTTGACTCTGTCTCTCAAATGAATTGGAAGGTAGAATTCCCGGAAAAATGTTTCTTTCTATATTGGTCTCTTAATTACAGATATACACCATAAATGACTGTAATTTTCTATCCTATTTAATGTACCTTTCTGGGTTTATGTTTGTATGCATGTGGATTTAAGAGTGTGTATGTGCACACATGTTGTGTGTGTAATAGGGGATTTCTCCAATCATAGTTGATACATTGGTGGAGAAAATACTACTGAAGCAGGTTCAGATTAATTTTCTAGTTCTAAAAGATCAACCACATAATTTTATCATCGTGTTAGTGAAGATTATCCAGATTCCTGTGAAATTCCCAGAATCCTCATCCTCTTGTTTTGAGAAAAGGAGAATTTATAAAGTGCCTAACAACTTGATTCCAAGATAAAGTGGGGAAGGGTTGTACAGCAAGACCTCCTCAAAATAAGCTTTCAATCCAAAATAAATAGAAACACATGGATGTAAAAATAAGAGCTGTAAACACCATCAATTGTGGAGTCACTTGACCTCACATTTTATAGAAAATAAAACTTAGCAGAGAGCTGGTCACTTAACTTGTATTAAATAACACTGATGTTTGTGGCAGAGAAAATTAATTTGAACTGCCCTGGACTTTCTCCAAGAGCTACTTCTAAGTCATTCTGGTGTAGTGGATAAGAGGATGATGACCTCTGGATTCTAAATGTTTAAGAATGAGGCTCAGCGCCTATAGCTTTAGCAACTAAGGCATCAGCCACATACACAGGAGCTGGCATGTTCAAATCCAGCCTGGACCTGCCAAACAACAATGACAAAAAGTAGCCAGGCCTTGTGGAGGGCCCCCTAGCTACTTGGGAGACTGAGGCAAGAGAAACGCTTAAGCCCAAGAGTTGGGAGTTGCTGTGAGCTGTGACACTACGGCACTCTACCCAGGGCAACAGCTTGAGACTCTTTCTTAAAAAAAAAAAAAAGTGAATGACTCTTGGCTGCAACAAGTACTATTGTGTTACCCTAAGTAATTAATTTAACTAACATCTCTGGGCCACTGTTCTATTTTCTGCAAACTAAGGAAAATAATAGCACCTCCTTCCTTTTTGCATGGATCCAGGGAGTTAAAATTTCTAAAGTGCTGAGACTAAGGCCTGTCACATAATAGAAATAGGAAACCCCTCATTTGATGATGAAGATCATGATGATAATTTTTGATGGCCTTGAAACAATGGGCCATTCAAAATTACTTACTTCAATATCCCCCGATCACTGTAGTTGGTTGCTTCTAAGTAAGCAAATCAAGATAAACCACAAATTGTCATTATGTTAAATAGGTGAATCCCAAAGGAATTAAATAAGTGCATTTGGTATTGTTTTATAAATAAATTATAAAACTATCAACAACATATTTGTAATGGTATCCACTGAAAATTTGAAATTATAACCAGTCCTTGAGATATATAGAAACCTTTAAAAATCCTACCCACACATTCCAGGGGAAGATATTATCTGAGAAATAAATACGTACAAAGAATTATTCATGGAAAGAATTATTCATGGGTTTTTCTTCAGCATTTGGTTTTACTTGAACCACAATAATGGAAAGCAAAAATAAAGCTTTGCCTGATTGATATCTCCATTTACATCATTTGGTATTTAGCTTTCTTATACTTGTTGCTCCACTTGCAAAATTAATGGTATAGATAGCTAAAACATGAAGCAATTTATTTAAAAACATTTGATTAGCAGACTAGAAAAATATAAGATAAACTACCCTTTGTGTTATTCTGGTTGCATATCTAGGGTATCTCAAATAGTGGTGTCAACCTGTAAAGTAGTCAAACAGTTCTACTATAACTCAATTTATGTTCAATTCTAATTTTGCTTCCAGCATTATTACTTTTTATTTCTTGGGGTGGTTTCAACTTTGTTGGCCATTTCCATTATTGATTATCCATTTTTGTAAGATGGATTGTGGAACTGTCACTGGAGGCAAGGAGGCAACACCACGACACGCTTTGCTGTCCCTGTGTGAACTAGGTAACAAATGCCATGATCAAGACCTTGAAAAAAGGGACATCATTGGTATGTAGTAACTTATGTAGACTGAAGAACTAACAACAAAATGTGTTTTATGCAATTAATAGCACCTGATAACTAACACTTAAGCTACATTGTCAGAGGACTGATATCATCTAACTAAACCATGGTACTTGAGATCTATACATATCAAGGCCATGCTGAATGAGGACTGTCTGGGTTGCACAGTTTTCAGCATCTGGATTCACTGAATTTTGATTAGGTTAATAACAAAACATTTCATTTTTTTAACTATTATAAATGATAAATTTTAGTATTTTTAATTGACTATAGATAATGTATATAAATATCATTACTTATTTTTTATTGACTACATACCTGAAATCACCATGAACTAGTGTGAGCCACTTATCCTTTTTTGTTGTTGTTATGGGGCTAGATTCCTTGGAAGTTTTCTACTTGAAAAATTATATTTCCTGCAAAAGGAGATAGTTGTATCTATTCTTTTCCAGTTTGTACACTTTATCTCTTACTGCCTTATTGCACTGACTGGGATTCTCAATATATAGTTGGGTAAACTTTGTTGCCTTCTTTTCAATTTTAAAGGAAAGAAAAATATTAATTATTGTCAAAGACATGAGGTGTAGTATTTTTGTAGATGCTCTAAAATTTCCTTTTAGTCAGAATTTTCTGTGCATGTGGAATCATGATAGTATATTCAATTTTGCCAAATGCTTTTTCTGTGTCTACTACAATACTCATATTATTGTTTTTAATGTCTTGATATCATAATTTACATTAGTTGATTTTCTAAGGTTGAACCAAACTAGCTTTGCATTTCTAGAATAACCCCTATTTATCTAAATAAATTATCCTTTATATGTGTTGCTGCATTTAATTGCTAATATTTTAAGACATTTTGAATCTAAGTTTGATGGAAATTACTTTGTAGCTTTTTTTTTTAATATAACATTTTTGTCTAGTTTGGAATCTCAGTCCTCAAAAAGCAAAGTAACAAATGTTTTAAATTCTCAGACTCTCCGTAAAAGATTTGTGGAATTTGTATTCCTTCATTAAATGTTTGCTGGACTACGTCAACAGGATAGAGACTGCTAGAATTCATTTTATTGTTATTAGTATTGTACGCTGAAGGATTTTTAAATGTAAATTAAAATTTTTGAGTGAATTTAGAAATGTTGAAATTTTTCTTTGAATGCTGAGCATTTGGAGTTTGTGTCATTCTAGGAATTAATCCATTACATTTAGGTTTTCAAATTTATAAGCAAAAGTTGTTTGTAATATTTCTTATTTTTCCTTTCTGTGGTTTTACACCTATAGTGATGTTCTCTTTTTCATTTCTATGTTTGTAATTTATGTCCTTTTTCCTCTTTTGATTGATCAATCTAACTAAAGTTTTGTCAATTTTTTTCTTTAAAAAATTAATTTGGTTATTTTCTTTATTATTTTCTTTCTTTCTTTTATTCTTTGAGACAGAGTCTTGCTTTGTTGCTAGGGTTAGAGTCCAGGGGTATCAGCATAGCTCACTGCAGCCTCAAACTCTTTGGCTCAAGCAATTCTTCTTGCTTAGCATCCTGAGTTCATTGGACTCTAGGGATATACAACCACATCTGGCTACTTTTTCTACTTTTCATAGAAATGAGATCTCACTCTTGCTCAGGTTGGTCTTGAACTCCTGGTCTCAAGTAATCCCCACACCTCAGCCTTCCCAAGTACAAGGATTTCAGGCATGAGCCACTGTGCCTGGCCAACTGTTTTTTCATCTTTAATTGTATTGATGTCATTTCTTTGTCAACATTATTCCTTTCCACTGCTTAGTTTAAGTTTACTTTTTAAAGATAGGGTCTTGCTATATCATTCAGGCTGAACTATAACTCCTGCCTCATGTTTGGATTTAATTTGTTCTTCTTTTTACAGCTTTTTAAGTGAACACTAAGATCGTGTATACAAGTATATTCTTATGTTGTTGGGTGCAACATTTGTAAGTAAGTCCATTAAGTCAACTTTATTAATGTTTTCAAGTTGCTCTCTAGCATTATGGATTTCATCTACTTATTTTCTATTTTTAATAAGGAGGAGGACGCTGAAATTTCCAGTTGTCCCTGTAAATGAATCTCCCCTTCCAGTTCTATCAACTTTTGCTTCATGTTTTTTGAAAATCTGTTCTTAGATGCAGAGTATGTTATTTCTATTTGGTAAGTTGACTCTTTCATTATTGTGATCTCTTTTTGGTTAAAAGTATTTTTTTAAGTTTACATTGTCTGATATTCATGTGGCTACTTTTGATTTCTTCTGGTTGTTATATGCAATCAGTCATCCTTTAATCCATCTATTTTTTATACTGACTGTGGGTTGTTTATAGAGACCAAAATTGAACCAGTCACAAAATACGTGATTTTTAGTTGTATTTATACCTAGGACATTCAAATTACAACTTTTGGCCCAAATTCAGCCTGCTCATGACAAATCAGCTTGTACTCACTTGCTTATGTATTGTTTTTGCTGCTTATGCACGGCAGTGACAGAATCATATTTGCAGCTGAGACCATATGGGCTACAAAACTAAAAATATTTATTATCAGACTCTGCAGAAAAAGATTGCCTACATCTGGTTTACATTTTATGTATAAATAATATTTATAATTACTATGATTATCATACCTATTTCCTAAAATTTAAGGAAAAAAAATACAACCTTATATATGCCTGGAGTTTTAATTTCTTGTTGATACTTTTTGACTCCTGGAATTCCATGTTTCCCTATGATATAGTTTCATATTAGCCTAAAATTAGTCCCTAAGCATATCTTTTAGAATAATTGTGCTTGTAAATAACTTCCTTAGTTGTCTATCACTTGATAATGTATATATTTAGCCTTAATAGTTAAAGAATATTCTCATTAGATATAGAATTCTAGGTAAACAGGTTGTTTTGGTTTTTCTCTTTTTCCTCCCTCAGAATTTTATAATGTTCTACTGTTTTCTGGCCCACATGGTATTTGATATGAAATTTTCAGTCATTCAAATCTCTGTGCATCTTTATATAAGATGGTGTTTTTCTCTAGCAACCTTCCTGTTATACACACATTTCTTTGTTTGGGGGAGTTTGATTATGATCTGTCTGTATATGGTTGTCTTTGACCTGATTCTGCTCGAGGTTTGCCCTGAGATTTTTGGATTCTGTGAATGTAGTTCCTCCATCAGCTTAGAGAAATTTTTAACTAATTTTCACAGTAATTATCCTGAAGCAATCTCTTTCTACCCTCCATTTTGGACTCAGAATCTCAGACCTTGCCCTACTGCCCCATTTTTCTCTGTTCCTTAGAATGAATAACCTCAGCTGATCTTCCTTCAAGTTCATTGACTTTTCTTGTTGCCTTCATTCTGTTAATGAGCTTAGTCAGCTGTTTATTCAGATATTGTGTTTATCAGGTATAAAGCTTTTATTTCATTACTTTTTGCAGGCTTTATGTTTTGGCTGGTAACTTTAATCTCTCAATTTCTTTCTTACTTTGTTGGTAATTTTTCTCTCAACAAACAGTTATAATCACTGCTCCAATCTCTTTGTGTGATAATTCCAACATTTCTCTCATCTGAAGTTGGGATCTGTTGATGATTTTTTCCCCTTGAAAATTGGTTTTTGGTTTTCTTGGTGTTGTTTTGGTTTGTTTGCTTGTTTTTTTGCTTTCCTGTATGAGGAGTACTTTTGTAATTTTGTCCTGTATATTTTGAACACTGTATTGTTTAGGATCATTTTTGAATTGCGTTTGTTTTGTTTTAGAAGAAAAGAACTATTAGTTTCAGATCACAGTTTTCTTTCCACCTATGTGGCAATGATTGTTTCAGTCTCAGTTAATTATTCAGAGCCTTTATTAAGCTTATTTTGTCTGTCATATGTGTATGATGTTCAGATATTAGTTGAAAAGTTAGTGATAGTGTTAATCTTAGTTCAGTTTTCAAAGCCTTTGTTTTGGTATTTGGGTCTTTCCACACATGCTCAGAGTGCTCAGATCAGGATTGGGCTAGGACTGACTGGTCAAGATCCACATGAAGAATTATTTGTACCTTTTCACAGGGATTGTCTTGCTCAAGCCCACTCAAGCTCTCAACAATCACTCTTCACAATTTCTCCAACCTGAAGGATGGGATTCTGTTGAAGTTTTATGTGTTTATGCAACGGTTACTGTGAGTTCTGTGATGGGTGCTTCCTGTTATGGTAAACTATAAAAGAAAAATGCAAAAACTTGGGATTCTTCTTCCAACAAACACACTCTCTTTGCACAGATGAGACCATGGTCCCTGTTCTTTGGCTCAAAATGACAAGGTTTTTTAAAGTTTTGGGTCTCTAATACCACTGATACTGCCCATTTCATAACTGCACCCACCCGTGGAGTGAATGTTGCAAGAAAAAAGAGGAAACAATAGAAAATTCACTTCTATATAGGCTGTGTCTTCTCATTTTGATTTCCTCCAGAACTCATCTATTTCCTATTTAGAGTCCTCGGGTAGTTTTTGTTGTTGTTGCTATTGTTTTTCCAGACTTTTCAATATAATCATCATGAGAGATGGACTGAGATGTGCTTACTCAATTTTGTCTGAAACCAGGACGTCTGATGATGGACCTGGTTGATTATTCAATTAATATTGAATAATTAATTATTCAATGATATAACTTACAGAAAAGAGTATGAAATAATAACAACAAGAATAATAACTGTCATACTGATAACTAACCAAGTTGTTTTATTTTTGCTATTTATTTTTATGGTAATCTATGAATAAAAAGAAAAATATTATTCTTAGTGAAGCATCACAGAAATAGAGAAGCATAAATCCTATGTATTCAACTTTGATATGAGGACAATTAATGACATGGTGGGACGTGGGGGAAGGGGAGAGGAGACAGAAAGAGAAGGAGGGAAGGGGTGAGGGAAAGGAAAATTTAAAAAAAGAAAATATTGACTAATTCTCACATAAATTGAATTTAATTTTGAACCATAGTACATTACTTGAACATTAATCTTTAATTCAACTTGTTAATATGTTGTTTAGAATATTGCATCCTCATTATAAGTGTAATATGTTTATAATTTCCCTTTATAATAATATATTTTTTTCCAATTTTAATATCAGGTGTAAATTTTAATATAGATGAAGTAGAATGATTTTGAAGCATTTCTTCTTTTACTATTGTCTATAAGATTTGGCATGATCTATGTTTTGAAATTATCTTTTATTTTTATTTATAAATATTAGTTGTCTATTTTTTGAGACCTGGAGGAAAAAAATAAGAACAAGTTAAATGATGACTCCATGCTGAACCTCAGAGTCAAAGCATTCTATGATAGACCTACTCTTATCTGACAATGTAAATATTACTTTTTTCATTATTATTATTGCTCAATATTTCATTACAGCAATTGTCTGATATCTTTTCTGAATATATTTATCTTTGTTTGTTCTCTACGAGGTTTTTGTTTCTAGTCCTTATCTTGAACATTGTTATTGTTATTAAATTTTAAGCCTTTTTAGTTTTGAGAAGGCAAAAAGTGGAAACCAAATAAATACATATATATGTATAGAGAAAATTAAAAAAAAAAAAAAGAAGAAAGACAAATCTACTCCTAGGTTCCAAACAGGTGATGCCATCTATGGAGGAAACTTATGAATCTTTGTGATTGCCACCTGTGCCCCTGGAGTAGCAATTATAGATGTCAGGGGCCTATGAAGAACTCATCCATGGTTCAAGCTTTCTTTGGTCGCCACTAGCAGACAGCCCCCAGAATCTAAAAGAGCTTTGACTTGGCCAGCACAAAAAGAGGAAACCACACAGCAGTGGCAGAGTCAGAGCAAAAAGAGGAAATTGAGTAGCAATGGTGATTTAACTTTAAGAAAAGTTTAATATTTTAGGGAGATAGAACACTCTTGAATTTATTTATTTATTTTTTTTAATCTTTTTTTTTTATTGAATGGTAACTATGTACATTAATACACTTCTGGGGTACAGTGTGGGGTTTTCATATGCAATCCGAAATACTTCCATCAAACTGATCAACACAGCCTTCATGTCATTTTCTCAGTTATAGTTTTAAA
>CAUYQV010007327.1:0-14244 GCA_963574575.1 Galagoides demidoff
ATAAAGAAATGGACATAAGGCTAGGCGCCTGTGGTCCTAGCTACTTGGGAGGCGGAGGCAGGAGACTCGCTTGAGCCCAGGAGTTGGAGGTTGCTATGAGCTGTGATGCCATGGCAGTCTACCCAGGGGGATAGCTTGAGGCTCTGTCTCAAAAAAAAAAAAAAAAGAAATGGACATAAAAATTCAAGAACCTCAATGAATTCCAATGAGGATAATATCAGAGAGACCCCCATGGAGACACATTATAATCACATATTGTCAAAACTGCAAAGAGAATCTTGAAAGCAGCAAGAAAAAAACAGACTAACCATATACAAAGGAGCTCCTATAAAATTATCAGTAGATTTCTCAGCAGAAACCCTACACATTACAAGAACACAAGAGAGCAGGATTATATATTTAAAGTGATTTGTAGCTCAGCAGCCAGGGTGCCAGCCACATACTCTGGAGCTGGCAGGTTCGAATCCAGCTCAGGCCTGCCAAACAACAATGACAACTATAACCAAAAAATAGCTGGGCATTGTGGTGGGCACCTGTAGTCCCAGCTACTTGGGAGGCTGAGACAAGAGAATTATTTAACCCCAAAAGTTTGAGGTTGCTATGAACTGTGACACTATAGCACTCTACCCAAGCCAACACAGTGAGACTCTGTCTCAAAAAAAAAAACAAGAACAGCAATAAAAACAAATTCTTGCTGACCAAGAATATTATACCAGGCAAAACTGTCTTGCAAAATGAAGGCGAAATCAAGCCTTTCCCAAGTAAGCAAAAGCTGAGGGAGTTCACCACCACAAGACTTGTGATACCAGAAATACTAAAGGGAGTCCTTCAAGTTGAAATGAAAAGATGTTAGAGAGCAATATGAAAGCATGTGAAAATAAGCTCTCTGGTAAAGATAAATAGACAAATATAGAATCACACTATATAATGTTGAGTATATAAATCACTTTTAGATAAAAGCATAAAAACTATCAATCTAACTATAATTCTTTGCTAATCAATACACAATGTAAAAAAGATACAATTTGTGAAATCAAAACCAAAAGTAGGATTCCTGGCAAGATGGCTGACTACAGACAGCTTTCACCAGAGGCTCCAGTCCAGAAAGAGAAAAACTGAACTGAAGTTAACTCAGAGCAGTTGAAGTTGAGGGATCAAACACAAGGAGAAGAAATCAAGGTGCTCAGTGTTCCTATGGAGACAAATGAAGATGTGAAAGAAAGAGGAAGGGTGAGAAAAGAACAGTTACAGGGCAAAGGGACTGAAGGAGCCTGGAACCAAACAAAGGGGTAAGGGGGCCCTTCCCCCACCCCTCCCTTTCCATGGGTTCTCTGTGCAGAGCAGTCCCACAGGAGAGGGCTGCAAAACCCATTTTCCTGCACCTAGGAGTTTCCAATCCCTGCGTCCCCATCCCACCTGACAGAAAAGTAAACAAACTTTCTGCTGCCTTGTGCCCATAGCCCACCCCCTCTCTTTTGGTCACTTCACAGATTGCCCCCTGCAGAGGCCAGCATCCCAGCCCCAGCGCTCTAGCAATTTGGAGTGCTAGCTTGATGGCCCAGGCAGTCTAGAGGGTCTGTTCCACCATCAGCACCAGAAAGGTGAAGGAATTCCAGCCAGACCCACTGGGAAACCAAAGATCATAGAAGCCACTTTCTCCCTTAACACAACTGGCCAGGTCCTTGACTGGTCTCACAGTCAAGGAAGGTCCTGCCCTCCTAACATGTCTGGCAAGGTCTTCAGGCTCCTCTGCATTGTGTGTTATGGTGAACTGAGTGTGCTTTGCTCCCCTACCGAGTGCTTCCCTGCACTCACTTCAGAGGGGCAGGGTCTTTTCTGGGTGTCCCTTATTCTAGCAGGGATCATTTCCCTGCCCTCTGGAGTGGCTCTGTCCAGAGTGTGTGCCTGGCAGGCTTCTGGTGTTTTAGCCCAGCTCCCCAGTGTACCCCTGTCCCCCTCCTGCTAACTCCTCCTGCTAACTTGAAGAAAGACAGGCAGGCCTACCCTTAGGCAAACTCACCCTAGAAAGGTCTGGGAAGCAGACCACAGGCTGTGTTTCCCCACCCCAGCTGCCAGTGAGGATTGGTCAGTTCAGCTAGGACTCCAGCAAAAAACTCTAACGCTTTGAATTTTCATGAGGGGCATTTATGATGAGGCAGAAAATTGGGTGGGAACAGTTGGGTGGCCTGAAGATTCTCCACGTCCAGTTGTGGGGAAAGAGGAGAACCGTAGAGGTTAGATCTTTTACAACAGGGACTTCAGAAAATTATGAGGCTCCTTTATTTTTATTTATATATATTATTTATTTATTTTGAGACAGTATCACTTTGTTACCCTGGGTAGAGTGCCATGGTGTTATAGCTCACAGCAACCTCAAACTCTTGGGCTCAAGTGAGCCTCTTGCCTCAGCCTCCCAAGTAGCTGGGACTATAGGCACCTGCCACAGCGTCTGGCTATTTTTAGAGATGGGGGTCTCTTGCTCAGGTTGGTCTTAAACTCACCTATCTTGGCCTCCCAGAGTGATGCGGGTGCTTTGAACTTCAGGGTGGTCTGATACGAGGACAGAAGCAGATTAGCAACCTAACTGAGAGTCACCCCTCCACCAGCCTAGGAGCATCTGTTGGTCTTCTCCCAACCACTATCCTACCCAACTTGGAGAAAGCAAGGCCAGCCATCAGAGAATCTCACACTGCAGCCCCCAAAGGGAGCATCTGTGTGTGAGAAGGGCTACAGATATAAACCCTAACTCATTTCAACAGTCAGAGGTAAGAGGTGAAGAGGCCCATATCCTGGGGACACTAGAACTGATTTCAGCCTGCCAGTTTTAGTTTTAGTTGCCAAACAGGTCTCTGGGATGCTAAGTAACCTCAATAACTGTTTAGGGACAACCTAACATTTTCTGCAAAAAAACTATAATTAATATAAAAAATAAGCTGAAAATACCCATGAAGAACCAGCAGAAGAATTCTGGCAACATGAAAAATCAGAACAAATCAACTCCCCTAAGAGATGAAAGAGAGATATAGCAGAATATACCATCAATAGCAAAATTATTGAAATGTCAGAAACAGATTTCAGAATATGGATGGCAAATAAGATTGCAATTGAGGAGAAGATGGGGGGAAAAAATCTAAAAATAATCCAAAACTTGTCTCAAGAAATTAGTGAAGTTAAAGACAAAGTCCCCAAGGATCTGGACAGAATTAGGAAAGATAGCAGAGCTTAAGGAATTGAAAGAGGCATTCAAGGAGCTTCAAAACACACTAGAGAGCCTGAGTAACAGAGTAGAACATGAAGAAAGAATTTCAGAAATTAAAGACTAGACCTTGGAATTAACCCAATCATTCTAAGAGGCAGAAAAAAAGAGAACAAAAACTCAGTATTCCCTGAGACACTTACAGGATTACCCCAAAAGATCAAACGTCCAAAACTATAGGGATTCCTGAAGGAGAATAAAATGGCTCTCAAAAGCACTGAAACTTTACTTCAAGACATAGTGGGGTAGCATTTCCCAAGCATTGTAAGAGACACAGAAATTTAGATAGTAGATAGTTTCAGAACCCCAGCATTCTCAATTCAAACAAAACATCTTCTAGACACATTGTAATTAACTTTGCCAAAGTCAATATGAAAGAATCCTGTAAGCAGCAGGTATAAGAAAAATATTACCTACAAAGGGAAAAATGTCAGGATGACTGCAGACTTTTTAAGCCACAAGGGAGTAGCATCAGCCTTTAACCTTCTTAAACAAAACAATATTCAGACCAGGATCCTGTATCCTGCTAAACTGAGTTTCATTTGTGATGGAGAATTCACATATTTTACTGATATGCAAATGTTGAGGAAATTCACAACTAGACCAGCTCTACAGGAAGTACTCAGACCCATTCTTCATATTGATCAGCATGATGGTTCATCACCCAAGTAAACACACCCAGAAATTAAAGACCCAAAGCCTAGTTCTACACTGGCATAAGGGATAAAACTAAGCACTGACCCACCACAAAACCAGACAAATAAAACATCATACCTATCAATTCTCTTAATAAATGTGAATGACTTGAATTCCCCACTAAAGAGGCACAATCTGGCTGACTAGATACAAAAGCTCAAACCCAAAATCTGCTGTCTCCAAAAAATACACCTAAGGATAAAACACTAAGGGTGAAGGAGTGAAAAATAGTATTCCAGACAAATAGCATCAGATAAAAGCAGGGATTGCAATCTTATTTGTAGCTATAATTGGATTTAAGCTAACACAAATAAGGAAAGACAAGATGGACACTACATACTGGTCAAGAGGCTTCCCCTTCTCTAAACATGAAGAGATTTCAACTGTTAACATTTATGCACCCAACCTAAATGCTCCTAGATTACATAAATGAACCTTAAATGATCCTGAACAATATGATATCTTACAGCTCCATAGTAGTTGAGATTTCAACACCCTTCTGAAGTACTGGACAGATCCTTCAAATAGAAACTAAACAAAGGCTCGGCGCCTGTGGCTCAATCGGCTAAGGCGCCAGCCACGTACACCTAAGGTGGCGGGTTTGAATCCCCAGCCCGGGCCTGCCAAACAACAATGATGGTTGCAACCAAAAAATGGCCGGGCATTGTGGTGGGCGCCTGTGGTCCCAGCTACTTGGGAGGTGGAGGCGGGAGACTCCCTTGAGCCCAGGAGTTGGAGGTTGCCATGAGCTGTGATGCCATAGCACTCTACCCGGGGGATAGCTTGAGGCTCCATCTCAAAAAATAAATAAATAAATAAAATAAAATAAAATCTACTTAAAAAAGAAAAAAGAAACTAAACAAAGAAGAAATGGATTTAAACATGACCCCAGAACAAATGGACTTAACGAAGACATATACATAATATTTCATCCTCATAAAAACTGAGTACACATTCTCTTCAGGCCATGGATCATCCACCAAAATTGATCATATCTTAGGTTACAAATATAACCTCACCAAATTCAAAAGAATATAAATTATTCTTTGTGTCTTCCCAGACAATCACGGAATAAAACTTAACATTAACAGAAATCTTCATACCCACATAAAGTTATGGAAACTAAATAATTTTATGCTGAACGACAGCTGGGTTAAGGACAGGATTAAGAAGGATATCATTAGATTTCTTGAATGAAATGATAATGAAGCACAATCTATCCAAACCTGTGGGATACTACGAAGGCAGTCCTAAGAAGCAAATTTATAGCATTAGATGTCAACAACTTAATAACCACCTGAAGCAACTAGAAAAAGAACAATCCAACCTCGAGTCTAGAAAAAGGAATAACTAAAATCAGACCAGAATTAAATGAAATCAAGAACACAAGAATCATTTTTTTTTTTATTTTGCAGTTTTTGGCCAGGGCTGGGTTTGAACCCACCACCTCTGGCATGTGGGGCCGGCGCCCTACCCTTTTGAGCCACAGGCGCCACCCACAAAAATCATTTTGAAGATCAGCAAACCAAAAAGTTGGTTCTTTGAAAAGATTAATAAAATTCAAAAACCTTTGGCCAGACTAACCAGAAATAGAAAAGTAAGTTCTCTAATAACATCAATCAGAAACAAAAAAGGACAGTGCACGGCTTACAGATATATGAAAAAATGTTCACCACCCTTAATCATCAGAGAAATGCAAATCAAAACTACTTTGAGATATCATCTAACTCCAGTGAGATTAGCCTATATCACAAAATCCTAAAACCAGAGATGCTGGCGTGGATGTGGAGAAAAGGGAACACTCTTACACTGCTGGTGGGAATGTAATCTAATACGTTCCTTTTGGAAAGACATCTGGAGAACACTTAGAGAACTAAAAATAGATCTGCCTTTTGACCCTGCAATTCTTTTATTAGGTATATTCCCAGATGACCAAAAATCGCATTACAACAAAGATATTTGTATCAGAATGTTTATTGCAGCCCAATTCATAATTGCCAGGTCATGGAAGAAGCCCAAGTGCCCATCGATCCACGAATGGATCAACAAACTGTTGTATATGTACACTGTGGAATACTATGCAGCCATTAAGAAGGATGGAGACTTTAGGTCCTTCATGTTTACATGGATGGAGCTGGAGAATGTTCTTCTGAGCAAAGTATCACAAGAATGGAGGAAAAAGTATCTAATGTACACACCCCTATTATGAAACTAATTTATACCTTTTATATGAAAGCTATAATCAAATAGCCTAAGAATATGGGGAGGAGGAGGGATTGGAGGGATCACTTCTGAGGTTTATCTTACAGGGATACAAGTGAATCTTTCTAAGAGTAGAATGAGAACGTTTAAAAACAATAACTGAGAAAATGACATGAAGGCTGTGTTGACCAGTTTGATGGAAGTATTTCAGATTCTGTGTGAAAACCCCACACTGTACCCCAGAAGTGCATTAATGTACATAGTTAGCATTCAATAAAAAAAAAATGGTTTTCAAACTAAGATATACAAATGGCCAACCAATCGATTGTACAAGGTCTGACAATTAAGTTTGCAAACTTGCCACTGTGCACATAATGTTGGCAGCACTGTACAAACCACTTGGTAAAGTTTTATAGCCTTGATTTATCAGTGTCTCACAGCTGTGCTCATGTCAATGTGTGGTGGTGTCTTCCTGAGGGGCAGTCATTATTGTTGCTGCATGTTTTTGTGTGTTGTACAATAGACAGCTCTGATAGTCATTCCAGAAAAAGGGTGCTTTGAAGGACTGACTAGGTGTTGGCATCAAGTACACAGCTTCCCAAGGTGAGCACTTCAAAGGTGACCACAGTGATATTCAGCAATGAGGTATATAGCACTTTTTCTAGGATGAGTTTGTGAACTTAATTGTTGAACTTCATAGGCATACAACCCCTAACTCAGGAATTTACCATTTTGGCATCTACCCTACCTATCCTCACATATGTAAACAAGAAGGCTATTATCATTAATTAATTATTATTATTATTTTTACTAACAAATAGTTGGAAAAACCAATATGGGAAGGTTAAAAATATACTGATATTATAGACTTAAAAGCAACTAAAAGGAATGATGATATCTACAATTTAGCATAGATAGATCTCCAAGACAGACTGCTGAGTAAAAAACTAAGAGTGACTTATAGAGTGAAAGTTATATGATTTGTGTAATACCTTTTACGTAACATATGTGAAAACACACACATCTACGTATATTATTTCTAAAGGTCCATAGATAATCATCAAAGTATTGAAACTATTCCAAGGGAGTGATATTAGCTTTTTTTTTTTTTATACTCTGGTTTCTCTTCAGATCGTATAAATCTTTCGCCTTTTTTTTTTTGATGTTAGCTTTTTAATATGATGTTCTGTTTTGTTTCTTTAAAAGACAATGTATTTTTGTATAATTATAGGGATAATTAAACTTATCTGCATGGATTTCATTAAAATTTCTTGATAATTGGTATTGATACCTGAGAGATAGATAAATCAAAATGAATCTCAGAAATGGAGAAGTCATGAAAAAAGGATTGAGTGGTTAGTACTAAAGGCACTTAAGTGTAGAAATAAGGCTAAAAATTCAGTAAATAAGGTTTTTAGGGCACATTTTATATGTTAGTCTTCACAATAAAAAGTGCAGCAAAAAGACATTAGTAGGCAGACAGAGAGGGTACAATGAACATATATTTGATTTTGATTTGATATTGGTTTAGAGTAAGACCATGTTGTGTTAACACATTTCTCAGTGTACTTTGGTTTTCTCTTTAAAAAAATACTATTTTATTTTATTATTTTTAAATTTCAGAATATTATAGGGGTATAAATATTTTGGTTACATGAATTGTTTCTATACAGTTTGCATTAAGTTATAAATGTGCCCCTCACCTGGACAGTGTTCACTGTACCTGTTAGGAGTGAATTTACCCCTCCACTCCTGCCTTCTCCCACCTGCTTGCTTTGCATTTAGGTTTTCTACCAAATGTCTTAGTGTACTGTATTTCTATAAATGTTTTTGTTTAGAGTGGAAAATTCTTCACCAAGATAAAGTTATACTTTTTATCATAAGTTTCTTCTGTCCCTTCACAAATGATAGTGCATTAGGTACAGTACTGGCAGCAAATAAATATTAATATGATAATAATGGTAAAGACCATGACAGCTCTTTCTTTGGGAAATGGCACAGTCCAGTCCAGTCCCTTTATCAAATGATGTCATCTATATAAAACTCAGTATTGGAATGCTCTGAATTCAGCTATCCGTGTGTTATATTAGTAATCCTTCAAGGAAATATCCTCTCTGGCAATATTCATTTTGACTTTACCTACTTTGTACCTATGCCCACACCACTTCCTATTTAGAAAAACATTTTGGTGTTTCTATAAGTGCTGGAAGAGATCAAGACTTAGAATGCATGGACTACAGATTTTCTCCTGATCAAATTACTTGGCTTCTGATGGTATTCCAGGTTTTACCTCATAGGGAAAGTTTTAAAAGTAACATGCAAAAATTCTTTGAATGTCAAGTGTCACATAAATTTTTGCCAATGCTTTTAAGTTATGATGATTGAGTCTTACCTGATGGACAAAGCAGGGAGTTGAATGTTACTTCTCTCTCTAGTCCTTCAGGCTTTAAAGAAAAGAAAAAAAGTTAGAGATCGGAATGGACCAACCCTCAGAACATGTGTATTGATAGGGGGACCACAGATTTCTGGATAGTGAATTTGAACTGTATTACATAAGTAAACTCTATAAGTATAAGCTATTTGAAGGCAGCAGGTTGATACATGAGAAAGAAAGCAAAGGAAAAATTAAGAAAATGAGAGACACAGAGATGATAGATGGGCAGGTAGGCAAAGAAGAATAATATTGTAAAATATCCATAATGACTTTTGATATTATCCATAATGACTATTAATATTATTATATTATTCATGTACATTATTATATTATTATTATGGATATTATGAACTATATAGTACTTAGGTCTTCTTACCTAAAAGTGGAAACCCCAACTGGATTCACTATCATTTTGTGCAACTCAATGTGACCTGTCCAATGAGTAGGCTTACTTACTTCAACCAGCAGGGGCTTGATGATTGTGTCTTTCTTTCCATAGGTGGCAACCATAGGCAGTTCAGTCCCACATGACTCTGAAGATGCTAGTGCCTCTGCATGCACAGTGAAATTCACATATCCTGAAGAAAAGAGCCAATAGAGATGAGTATTACCTTCCCCTTCCTTCATGCTTTCTTTTTTTTTTTTTTTTTTTTTTTTTTGAGACAGAGCCTCAAGCTATCCCCCTGGGTAGAGTGCCATGACATCACAGCTCAAGGCAACCTCCAACTCCTGGGCTCAAGTGAGTCTCCTGCCTTAGCCTCCCAGGTAGCTGGGACCACAGGCGCCCGCCACAACGCCTGGCCATTTTTTGGTTGCAGCCATCACTGTTGTTTGGTGGGCCCGGGCTGGGGATTCGAACCCGCCACCTTAGGTGTACGTGGCTGGCGCCTTAGAAAATGCACCTTTCTTTACAAACTAATAGAGGCTTATGGAAAAACTACTGTTCCATCCCTGTTTTCTGTGTTGGGCATTTCATTAGTTGTTTTCAAATTGGCATTAATGATACAAGGTATCTGTAATAGATAGCTATGGAATGGATAAGATCCAACTAAAAGGTAGTTTTATATGAAAGACATAACAGTCTTTATTATTAGGATCAGTACTATGTATTTTTCATATGTCAGATTTAAGAATAATTCATCAAATTAGGCAAAGAAGAGTAGAGAAAGGAATTAATTTATTGTTTTTAATTAACTTCAAGGTTCTTTTCAAAAAATTTCCATAGAAATGTATCCTAACTGTACTGCATGATTCTTTTTTTGTAGTTGTGTTATTGTCTGTCTAAAGGCTAATAGCTAATTTCTTGTGGCTCCGAAGAAATACTAATTCTCTTTGGGGTTTTCCTCTTTAGCGGTGGGTCTCGGAAAAGTTCATTGTTGAGGGCTTAAGAGATTTGGAACTATTTGGAGGTAAGTACAGTATGGCAATTAGCCATAACTACAGGATAAATATCACTACTTTTTTCTTGACTAAATCAATTTATAGAAATTAGCCATTCTGAGAGCAACTGTAAACTATACTTGTTAGATTTGATTCTTTTTTGAATTCATTGTTTCACAAAGGTTTGAGGACTAACTCAGCAATTGTCCTCGGCCTGTCTTGTTAGAAAACCAGTATTTACTTAAAGGCACATTTGTTTCTTTTGTCTAATTGAAATACATTTTTTTTCTTTTTTTTGAGACAGAGCCTCAAGCTGTCACCCTGTGTAGACCTTGGCATCACAGCTCACAGTAACCTCCAACTCCTGGGCTCAAGCTGCACAACGCCCAGCTATTTTTTTTGGTCGCAGCCTTGTTGTTGTTTGGTGGGCTGGGCTGGATTCGAACCTGCCACCTCAGGTGTATGTGGCTGGCACTGTAGCTGCCTGAGCCACAGGCACCAAGCCTGAAATATATATTTTTAAGGGAAAAAAAACTAAGTGTCTGAAGTCTCTAGTCTTGAAGACGCTTGAAGATTTAAAAAATAAGACAAATGACTCGGCGCCTATAGTTCAAGTGTCTAAGGAGCCAGCCACATACACCAGAGCTCACAGGTTCGAATCCAGCCTGGGCCTGCCAAACAACAATGACAACTACAACCAAAGAATAGCTGGGCATTGCAGCGGGCGCCTGTAGTCCCTGCTACTTGAGAGGCTGAGGCAAGAGAATCACTTAAGCCCAGGAGTTAGAGGTTGCTGTGAGCTGTGATGCCACAGCACTTGACCCAGGGTGACAGCTTGAGGCTCTGTCTCAAAAATAAGATAAAATAAAATAAAAAAGACAAAGGTAGCAGTGATATAAAAATTTTGCATTTTAGTGATCAATCAGTTGACTCATTCTTCATGGTATAGAACTTATGAGACTTAAGAGAATAAAGGAAATAATCCATTAATTATAAAAATATTAACTTCTAATTGTAAAATCTAGATGTTGATTTTTTTTTTTTTTTTAGCTTGATTAAAAGTAGAGTACGGTGGTGTCAGAGTTCATAGCAACCTTCAACTCCTGGGCTTAGGTGATTCTCTTGCCTCAGCCTTCCAAGTAGCTGGGACTACAGGCACCTGCCACAACGCCCAGCTAATTTTTATTGCAGTTTGGCCAGGCCCAGGTTCAAACCTATTACCTGCGGTATATGGGGCCAGTGCCCTACCCACTGAACCACAGGCGCCGCCCCTAAATGTTGATTTTTAGAAGTAAACGTTGAGGTTTAATAGGCCCAAGCATTCTTTTTGGCCATTTTCAACGTGACCCTTGTTGGGAATTCCTATTATAATTTAGGGCAAAAAAAAATTTTTTTTGTTAAAAAGAAAATAATAAGGCTGGGCCTGGTGGCTGTAATTCTGTAATCCTAGCACTCTGGAGACTAAGGTGGTTGGACTGCTTGAGCTCACGAGTTCAAGACCAGCCTGAGCAAAAGTGAGACCCCCATCTCTACTAAAAGTAGATAAACTGAGGCAAGAAGATCACTTGAGCCTGAGTTTGAGGTTGCTGTGAGCTATGATGCCATGGCATTCTACCCAGGGCGACAGCTTAAGACTCTGTCTCAAAGAAACAAACAAAATCCCCCCATATTTTGGTCCTATTCTCATTTTCTTCCTATTATTAATGGGAATAAAATGGCTTAAAGTAGACATTGTGCCAGGCATGGTGGTGTATGCCTGTAATTCCAGCTACTTAAGAGGATGAGGTGGGAGAATCACGAGTCCAGGGATACCAGTCCAACCTGGACAACATACTGAAACTTTTTTCTAAAGAAAAACAGAGTGAATATTTCACTGATGGAAATTTGACAGTCTAGTTATAAATATCCTAGTGTTTGGGAATTGAATTAATGAGTTTTGTTTTCAGTGTCTTGAACATAGGATCTCTGTCTCTCTTTTTTTTTAATTTGAGACAGAGTTTCAAGCTTTTGCCCTGGGTAGAGTGCTGTGGCATCACAGCTCACAGCAACCTCAAACTCTTTGGCTTAAATGATTCTCTTGCCTCAGCCTCCCAAGTAGCTGGGACTACAGGTACCCACCACAACACCCAGCTATTTTTTTATTGTAGGTGTCATTGTCGTTTAGCCGGCCCAGGCTGGATTCAAACCCGCCAGCTCTGATGTATGTGGCTGGCACCCTAGATGTTGAGCTACAGGCGTCAAGCCAGGATCTCTGTCTTTTAATGATGTTGTAGCTGTTGAGCTACAGGGGTCCAGCCAGGATCTCTGTCTTTTAATGATGTAGACCTGAGACTACAGTATCATTAAAGGTGATTACATTGTTCTGTATATTATTAAAGATTGATGAAGTCTATATTACCAATTATACAATTTGGAATTTGCCTTCTACTCTGGAAGATTAGGTTAGATTTTATTTATTTATTTATTTTTGGAGACAGAGTCTCAACTTGGTACCCTGACTACAGTGTTCTGGCATCATAGTTCACAACAACCTCCAACTCTTGGGCTCAAGCAATCCTCTTACCTTAGTTTTTCTATTTTTTTAGTAGACGTGGGGGTCTTGCTGTTACTCAGGCTAGTCTCGAACTCCCAAGCTCAAGCAGTCTACCCACCTCAGCTTCCCAGAGTGTTAGAATGGCAGGCATGAGCCACTGCACCAAGCCTGGTTAGATTTCTTTTAATCCATTAACCTGGCTTCTTACCTTTGATAGACTATATTAAGCAACTGCTCCTGCCATTTGTGTACCATAAAATTGATGTCTAAGAAGAAAAAAAAATTTATTTTGATAAGTTGAGCCTAATTTACTCTGCAGATAATCTCCTGTAATATATCTTATGAGAAAGTATTTTCCTTGGTGTCTGGACTTGCTCTTCTGATTTTGTATAGTTTAAGATATTTCAAACTGTAGAGCCCAAGATAATTAAAAATGTGTACTCACCGCAATATTTTACAGTTAAAAATATTCAGTTTGATGATTTTTATCATTTTTACAGAATGGAGAAAATCAAAAGCACTTGCAGAATTTTTCTGATTTAAAAGAAAGTTATTTGAGTTCTCTTTTTTTTAATTTATTTTTTTTTCAGTTGTCTTTTTTGCTTTGTTCATTTTTACTAGGTATAGTAGAGTGCCAAAATGCCTTTGCTTTGTTTACATTCAGAATAGAATATATCTCATTTTGGAGAAGTGGATTGGGTAATATATGTGTTGCTGTATTAAAAACTTTTTTGCCTCTTTAAAAAAAAAAATCTGATTCTAGCCCCTACAGTCACTGTAAAATGGCTAACCGCTTTTGTAACTTTATAATGAATTTTTTTGTTTACAAAGTTTCAGACTCTGAAATCAGCCTATTCAAAATAACATTGTGTGCTTATTAAAAGTGTTTTTAAGACCAGAATTATAGTAGTTGAGTTATACCCAGTAAAGAATACCTGTAGATTAGTAGCCTTGCCAAGTTTTAAAGAGCCATAGCTCCATGTTTAAAACCCTATATCTTTTCAGCACTTTTACTGTGGATTTCTGTGTGTGTGTGTTTATATGTAGCTTTCACTATAATGATGCTTAAGTGTTTTCTATTAATAAATATAGCCCTATGTGCAATAATTACTGTTCTGAATGTGGGTGTATCTTCTGCTAAAAAAACAAAATGCCAACAATCCATTTCTCTACTCCAGAACAGCCTCCGGGTGACACTCGGAGAAAAGTAAGTGACTTCCTGGCTCTAGCATTATGGCTGTTGCATGGAGATGACTTCTTGTGGAAGTTTGTGTTTTGTTGGCTTATCATTTTGTGTTTCCGCTTATCTGTCATCGAGTTTTATTTGTAGTATAATTCATTTGCTCATGGAGATTCAGGTTTCACCCTGGAAAGACTTGGATGTGTAGTTTGAAAACTAAAGAAAGTCTCAGGTATGTTTTTGTCTCTCCTAGAGATCAAGGTCTTCTCCCCTTCCCAACCCTATCAATCACCTGCTACCACCTCCCCGCAAAAAGTACTTGAAACAATGTGAAGTGTGGTTATCTCTTAGTGGATGGTGATATTAAATTTTCTATCCTTAAGTCTATTAATAATAGATTACACTCCACAGAGGTAATATAGATAATTAGATTATTAATAAAGTTAGACTTCAAATCCTACCTTAAAAATAAAAAAAATTTGAAAATATAAAACATGGCTCGGCTCGGTGCCTGTGGCTCAATCGGCTAAGGCGCCAGCCATGTACACCTAAGGTGGCGGGTT
>CAUYQV010007328.1:0-36536 GCA_963574575.1 Galagoides demidoff
CATTGTTGTTTGGAGGGCCCGGGCTAGGGATTCGAACCCGCCACCTTAGGTGTATGTGGCTGGCGCCTTAGCCGATTGAGCCACAGGCGCCGAGCCCATCCCTCCTTTTAACAAAAAATGAGAAAGCATACTAAAAGTCAAGAAGAAAACACAATTTGAAGAAACTGAGCAAGTATCAGAACCATAGTCAGATATGATAAGCTCAGACAAGATATAAAATGCCCAAAAGAAAACCTACACCAATGTATATCATTTTCAAGCTTAATAAAATCAAAGGTAAAGAAAAAATCTTGAAGCTGGATACAATGGCTCATGCCAGTAATCCTAGCACTTTGGGAGGCCAAGGTGGGAGGATGTCTTGAGGCCAGGAATTCAAACCCAGGGTGGCAACAAAGACAGACCTAATCTTTACAAAAAAAATTTTTTTAATTAACCAGCTTATGCCTGTAGTCTCAGCTACTGAGAAGGCTGAGGCAGGAGGATCACTTGAGGCCAGGAATCACTTTGAGGTTACAGTCAGTTTTGATAAGGCCACTGCAAGGAAAAGAAAGGAAGAACAGTGGGGCTCAGCAGTGGCTCACAGCTGTAATCCTACCACTCTGAGAGGCCAAGGCAGTGGAGTGCCTGAGCTCGCAAGTTAGAGACCAGCCTGAGCAACAGTGACACCCCCCATCTCTAAAAATAGCCAGGCATTATGGTAGGTGCCTGTAGTCCCAGCCTCTGAGGAGGCTGAGGCAAGAGGATCACTTGAGCCCAAAAGTTTGAGGTTACTCCGAGTTATGACGCCACAGCACTCTACCAAAGGTGACAAAGTAAGGCTCTGTCTCAAAAAACGAAAGAAAAGAAAAAAAAGAAAGGATGAAAATTTAAGAGAAGAAAACAAAAAGAAAGAAAAGGAAGGAAAAAACAAAAGGAAGGAAGAAGGGAAGGGAAGAAGGAAGGTAGTAATGAAGGAGAGAAAGAAAGCAGCCAGAGGAAAAACATCTATTTATAGAGGGACAAGGATAAGAATTACATTGCTTTGTCCTTAGAAATGACACAAGGAAGAAGATAGTGAAATTTAAAAAAAAAAAATGTAAAAAATGAAATAACCTATAATTCCACGTCCTGCGAAACTACCCTTCAAAAGTAATTTTGAAGGACAAAGACTTTCTCAGACAAACAGAAATTGAGGGAATTGACTGCCATCTGAGCTGCCTTGCAAGAAAAGTTAAAAGAGGCGCGACCTCGGCCACCAGCCCGCCGGTCCTCTCCGCGCGCGCCCGGCCGCCCCGACGCGGGAGGCGAGGCGCATGCGCAGGACGAGGCTAGTGGCGCTCCCGCTAGCCGAGCGCTGCCCGCTGAGGCGGGCCCTTGGTTCCCGGGCAAGCGGTCTGGACCCTTAGTCTGCGGTCCCAGAGGAGCCGCAGCAGTGTGAAAACATGAAGAAGGAAATTGCTGCTTTTGTCTTCTTTTTCACAAGGCTAGTTCGAAGACATGATAAGTTTAAAAAAGAGGCCGTTAAGAGGTTTGGTGAGAAATTGACTCTAATATTTCAAGAAAAATATAAATATCACTGATATACAGAAAAGCCACCAAAAGGACAGGCTTACAGATGCATTCATGTCAGAAAGTTTCAGAGAGTTGATCCTGATGTCCTGAAAGCTGGTCAGAACAGCTCATCTTATACGGAGGCCTGGGCTTGCCAAAGCAGGTGACTCTGTAGGTAGACCCATGTGAGGTGTGCTTCCGTAGGGAGAGAAAAACAAGGCATTCGTGTTGCCATCTTTGAAAATGAGGATGAAAACAAAGATGAGATCTCCAAGAAAGCTACCAGGGCCCTTGATAAAGTTACCTCTGATTATCATTCAGGATCCTCTTCCTCAGATGAAGAAACAAGGAAGTGGAAGTGAAACCCAATTCAGTGACTGCAACACCAAGCCCTGCATACCAGATTTCTGAAGTGGTATTACCCCCTCTTCCAATGTGGCATCCATTGCGCAGAAAATGAGGGAACGGCCATCAGAGCCACTACCCTCCTCCTGTTCCATTTGGTTACTCAAATCAGGGATGGAAGAATAAACCATATTGTCCAATTCCAGTGACATGGGTACCTCCTCCTGGAATGCACTGTGAAGGGAATCAATGGATTAATCCTCACATGTCAGCAGCACCTCACTAGCTTCTTTTGTTGGTGTCATGTTGAAAGGCAGAATAAACCTTAACACGGATTTAAAGTTAAAAGTTCACTCTAATAGCAGTGAAGTTAGATGGACCAAACCATCAAACTTATTTTTATAGAAGTTAGTGAGAAAAATCTTTCTTAAAAATATACATATGTGTGTATATATATATATATATATATATATACACATATATATACACACTTTAGATATATTGATGTAGTTTGGGAAGCTGTATTAAGTGCCTGAGTTTTAATATGGGACTTGAGTGTTTATTTATTGTGCATCAACTCTACTGGATATGAGAACACTGTAGGAGTGGATGATGTGTTGTAGCACCTTTGAGCATTTACTTTATAGAGTGTATGTAAGTTATGTATATACAAGGAAATCTATTGTATGTCATTGTTTAGAAAAATTGTGTGAAATCATGAAGTTGCACATAAAAAGTAGTTTGAGGTGTAAAAAAAAGAAATGTTAAAAGAAGTTCTACAGAGAAAACAATAAAGGTTACAAACTCAGATCTACATAATGGAATGAAAACATCAGAGACAGGAATAAGTGAAGGTAAAATAAAACTTTTATTTTTCTTATTCTAAATTGTGTTAACAAATAATAGTTTATTCAAAATAATAGCAACAATATTATTCTGTTATATTCTTATGTATATGCATATATACTGGTATATGCGTACATACATGTGTTTATGTATGCTTATATATAAATGACAACAATGATACAAAAAAAGAAGAGGAAGGAATTAGGAATATTTTGTTAATATTAGGTATTACACTACCCAAGAAGCAATATAGTGTTATTTAAAAGTGAACTTGGATTAGTTGTAAATGTACACAGAAACTCTAGGTCAACCACTAACAGAAGTTTTAAAAGTAGTATAATTAATATGCTAAGAAAAGAATATAGCATTATATAAAATGCTTAATTAACTACAAAAGTCAGGGAAAGTATAAGAGACAAAATCAGGAATAAAAAAATAAAGACAACAAATATAAAATAGTAATAAAACAAAGAAAATAAATATAAAATAGCTAGATATTAATCCATCTATACCAATAATCATCATAAACATCAATAGTCTGAATATAACAATTAAAAAACAGAGATATTGAACATGGATTAAAATATAAAACCCAACTATCTGTTGCCTACAAGAAACCCATTTTAAAGATAAAGACATAGAGATAAAAAAAAGTAAAGAGAAAAAGTGAGAGTAGCTTTATCAATGTCAGCAGATTTCAGGGCAAAGAAAAGTTATCAAAGATAAAATGGACATTGTATAATAATAAAGGAGTCAATACTCCAAGAGGCCATAACAAAAATGTATATGTGTCTAACGTAAGAGGACCAAAATACATCTGACAGAACTGCAAGAAATAGATAAATCCACCATTAGAGCTGGAGACTTTAACACTCTTCCATCAGAAATAACAGATTGGGCCAGGCATGGTGGCTCATGCTGTAAGCCTGGCACTCTGGGAGCCGACTGCTTGAGCTTAGAAGTTTGAAACCAGCCTGACTGAGCCCAAGTGAGACCCCCATCTCCAAAAATATCTGTACATTGTGACAGGTGCCTGTAGTCCCAGATACTTGGGAAGCTGAGGTAAGGGAATCACTTGAACCCAAGATTCTGAGGTTGCTTTGAGCTATGATGCCACAGCACTCTACCAAGGGTGACAAAGTGAAAATATGTATTTAAAAAAAAAGAAAGAAAGAAAGAAAGGCACAGATCTAGCAGGCAGAAAATCATAGAAGGACATAGCACCATCATAGAATTCAATAGCACCATCAATCAACTGAATATAACTGACATCTATAGACTACTTCCAACAATAGCAAAATACACATTCTTCAGGATCACATGAACCCCTAAGATGGGTCACTATAAAAGAAACCATAACAAATTTGAAAGAATAGAAGTCATACAATGTCTGCTCTCAGAACTCAGTAAAACTCAACTAAAAATTAATAACAGCAAGATGTGAAGAAAACATCAAAAGTACCTAGAGATTAAACAATACAATTCTAAATAACATATGGATGAAAGGAGAAAGCTCCAGAGAAATTTTAAAATATTTTGACCTAAATGAAAATGAAAATACAACTTATTCGGCTCAGTGCCCATAGCTCAGTAAGTTAGGGCTCTGGCCACATACACTGAGGCTAGTGGGTTCGAGCCTGGCATGGGCCTGCTAAACAACAAAGACAACTGTAATCAAAAAACAGCTGGGCATTGTGGCAGGTACCTGTAGTCCCAGCTACTTGGGAGGCTGAGGCAAGAGAATCGCTTAAGCCCAAGAATTTGAGGTTGCTGTGAGCTGTGACACCAAAGCACTCTACCCAGGGTGACACAGTTTAAGGCTCTGTCTCAAAAAAAGAAAAAAAATAAAGAAAAGAAAATATAACTTATTGGTGAGGCACAGTGGCTCACCCCTATATTCTTAGCACTCTGGGATGCTAAGGTGGGAAGATCACTTGAGGTCAAGAATTTGAGACGAGGCTGAGCAAGAGCTAGACCCCCATCTTTACAAAAAAATAGAAAAATGTGCCAGACATAGAGGTGACAGACCTGTAGTCACAGTTACTTTGGAGGCTGAGGCAGAAGGATAGCTAGAGCCTAGGACTTTGAGGTTGCAGTGAGCTATAAGCACACCACTACACTCTAGCCAGGGTGACAGAGGAAGACACAGTCTCAAAAAAAAAAATTATCAAATTCATGGGATGCAGGGCCCAGTGCAGTTGTTCATGCCTGTAATTCTAGCATTCTAGAAGGCCAAAGCAGGTGCATTGCCTGAGCTCAGGAGTTTGGGACTAGCCTGGACAGGAGCAAGAAACCATCTCTAAAAAAAAGTAGCCAATCTGGGCACAGTGGCTCAAGCCTATACAGAATCTTAGCACTCTGGGAGGCCAAGACAGGTGAATTGCCGTGAGCTCACAGCCTGAGCAAGAGCGAGCCCCTGTCTCTGAAAATAGCTGGGTATTATGGCACGCACTTGTAGTCCCAGCTACTTGGGAGGGTGAGGCAAAAGAATTGCTTAAACCCAAGAGTTGGAGTTGCTGGGAGCTATGACGCCATGGTACTCTACCAAGGGTAACAAAGTGAGACTCTGGAAAAAAAAAAATAGCCAGTTCCTTCGCTTCCCCCTTCCACCACCCACCACCATGTACTAGGTCATCAACTGCCCTCATATAAGAATTGAGTACATGAAGCACAGAGAGGGAAAGGAGGAGGTGGTGGAGGGTCACAATGTGACACACCTTTTGGAGGTGGGACACAATTATAAGAGGGATTTTACCTAACAAATACAATCAGTGTAACCTGGTCCTCTGTACTCTCAATGAATCCTCAACAATTTAAAAAGGAGGGGGGCACCTGTGGCTCAGTGATTTGAGTACCGGCCCCATATACCGAGGGTGGCAGGTTTAAACCTGGCCCCGGCCAAACTGCAACAAAAAAATAGCCAGGCATTGTGACGGGTGCCTGTAGTCCCAGTTACTTGGGAGGCTGAGGCAGGAGAATTGCCTAGGCCCAGGAGTTGGAGGTTGCTATGAACTGTGATGCCATGGTATTCTCCTGAGGGCAGCAAAGTAAGACTCGGTCTCTTAAAAAAAAAAAAAATGAAACAAAAAGAAAAAAATTTTTAAAAAGAAAAATGAAAAATAAAATAGCCACGCATTGTGGCAGGTACCTGTAGTCCCAGCTACTCAGGAAGCTGAGGAAAGACAATCAGCCAAGTATGGTGGCTCACGCCTATAATCCTAGCAGTCTGAAAGGCCAAGGCGGGTGGACTGCCTGAGCTTAAAATTTTGAGATCAGCTTGAGCTAGAGCAAGACCTCCTTTCTAAAAAATACCTGGGCGTTGTGGCAGTCGCCTGTAGTCCCAGCTACTTGGGAGGCTTAGGCAAGAGAACTGCTCAAGCTCAAGAGTTTGCGGTTGCTGTGAGCTATGACACCACAGCACTTTACCAAGGGTGACAAAGTGAGACTGTCTCAAGGGGGAAAAAAAAGGAGAGAATCCCTTGAGCTCAAGAGTTCAAAGTTGCTGTGAGCTATGATGATGCCACAGCACTTTACCAAGGGTGACAAAGTGAGACTGTCTTAGGGCGGGGAGAGAATCCCTTGAGTTCAAGAGTTTGAGGTTGCTGTGAGCTATGACGCCATAGCACGCCACTGAAGGTGACAAAAAGTGAGGCTGTCTTAAAAAAAAAAACACATGAGATGGTGTGAAAGCAAGGGGTTGAGGGAAATCTATAGAATTAACTGAATATACTAGAAAAGAAGAAAGAACAAAAATCAGAAGTCTCACCTTCTATCTTAGGAAATTAGAAAAAGAAGAGTCAATTGAAGCCCAAGTAAGCAGAAGAAATAAGTAATATAAATTAAAGCAGAAATCAATGAAATTAAAAACAAGAAATCAAAAATAAAAATCAGTAAAACCAAAGGTGGTTTTGAAAAGATCAATAAAATCATTAAGATGCCAGCTAACTAAAAAAGAAAGAAAGAAGACACAAATTAATATCAGAAATGAAAGAGGGAGATCATAATAGATCCCATCGTCATTAAAAGGTAATAAAAAAACATTATGAAAAACTCCATGTACACAAATTTGATAACTGCAATAAAATGGACCAATTCCTCCAAGTCACAATGTGCTAAAACTCACCTACAAGAAATATACAATCTAGGCTCAGCGCCCATAGCATAGTAGTTATGGCGCCTGCCACATAACATTGAGGCCGGCAGGTTTGCTGGCAGGTTCGAACCCAACCTGGGTTAGCTGAACAACGATGACAACTCCAACAAAAAAAATAGCCAGACGTTGTAGCAGGCATCTGTAGTCCCAGCTACTGGGGAAGCTGAGGCAAGAGAATCACTTAAGCCCAGGAGTTTGAGGTTGCTGGGAGCTGTAACGTCATGGCACTCTACTGAGGGCAACAGAATGAGACTCTGTCTCTCCAAAAAAAAAAGGGGAAATATACAATCTAAATAGGCCTATATTAAAGGAATTCATTCAGCAATAACCTTCTAAACAGAAAGCATAAAGCCCAAGAATTCACCAGTGAATTTTACCAAACACTTAAGGAAGAAATAATACCAACTCTCTACAATCTCTTCTAGAATATAGTAGAGAAAATGCTTCCGAACTCATTCTATGAGGCAACATTACCTTAATTCTAAAACCACAAAGATGACATTGTAAGAAAACTACAGACCAGTATCCATCATAAATATAGATGCAAAGTCTCCAGCAAAATAACATATTAAACCCAACAATGTACAGTAAGAAATTATACACCACAATCAAGTAGGATTTACACTAGATATGCAAAGCTGGTTCAACACTCAAAAAATAACTAATGTAAGCCATCACAACAGGCTAAAAAGGGAAAATTGCATGGTCAAATAATAGATGCGAAAAAAAGCATATGGCAAAATCCAACACCCATTCAGGGGGAAAAGAAAAGAAAGAAACCTCAGAAATTAGGTATAGAGAACTTCCTTAACTTCATTAAAAAATATTCATACTCCAGGCCTGATGGCTCAAACCTGTAATCCTAGTAGTCTGGGAGGCCAAGGCAGGATGATAACTTGAGGTGAGGAGTTTGAGACCAGCCTGAGCAAGAGCAAGACCCCCCCATCTCTCTAAAAATACAAAAAATTACACAGGCATGGCAGCACATGACTGTAGTCCCAGTTATGTGGGAAGCCAGGGCAAGAGAACTGCTTGAGGCCAGGAGTTCGCGGTTGTGGTGAGCTATGATGACTCTGCACTCTAGCCAGGGCAACAGAGTAAGACTGTCCTGTGTTGAAAAAAAAAAAAAAACTACAAAAACCTATAGATTTAATGAAGAGAAATTCAAAGCTTGGCTCGGTGCCTATAGCTCAAGCTGCTAGGGCACCAGCCACATACACCAGAGCTGGCAGGTTCAAATCCATCCTGGGCCTGCCAAACAACAATGACAACTACAACCAAAAAATAGCTGGGCATTGTGGCGGGCACCTATAGTCCCAGCTGCTTGGGAGGCTGAGGCAAGAGAATCACTTAAGCCCAAGAGTGTAAGACTGCTGTGAGCTGTGATGCCATGGCATTCTACCCAGAGTGACAGCTTGAGATTCTGTCTCAAAAAAAAAAAAAAAGAAACTCAAAGCTTTCCCACCAAGATCAGGAACAAGGCCAGGATGTGCCCTCTCACTCCTGCTTTTTAATAGCATCCCAGCTAAGATAATAATATGACAAGAAAAGGAATAAGAGGTACATTGATTAGGAAGAAAGAAAAATGTTCATGAAGGACATGATCATCTATGTATAAAATCCCAAAGAACCAAAAAAAAAAAAAAAAAAAAAAACCTCTGGTACTACTAACAATTATATTATAATAAGATTACAAGAGAAAAGGTGAATACACAAAAGCCAATCACTTTCCTACACACCATCAATAATTAAGTGGAATTTGAAATTAAAAATATATTACCATGGGCTAGAGATGGTGACTCACACCTATAATCCTAGCACTCTGAGACTGCACTGGGAGAACTGCTTGACCTCAGAAGTTCAAGACCAGCCTGAGCAAGAGCAAGACCTCATCTCTACTAAAAGTAGAAAAATTAGTCATATCACAATAAAATGGTTTTAGAAAATGTAAAAAAAAAAAAAAGAAAGAAAAGAAAGAAAGAAAAGAAAAAGAAAAATTAGCCAGGCATGGTAGCAAGCACCCGCGATCCGGATTACTAGGAGGCTGAGGCAGGAGGATCTCTTGGGCCCAGGGTTTTTACAGTGAGCTATGATGATTCCACCACACTCTAGCCTGGATAAAAACAACAACAAAAAAATCATTACCACATACCTTAGCAACCCCAAAAATGAAATATGGAGGTATAAATCTAATAGATATGTAGATTTTTAGAGGCCTTGTCTCTAAAAAAAATAGCTGGGCATTGTGGCAGGCACCTGCAGTCCCAGCTACTCAGGAGGATGAAGCAAGAGGATTACTTAAGCCCAAGAGTTTGAGGTTGCTGTGAACTATGACACTACAGCACTCTACCAAGGGTGACAAAATGAGGCTCTGTCTCAAAAAAAAAGAAAAGAAAAGAAAATGAGAAAGAAAATCATTTCATTAGTTTTAAAAATTAAAAAAAGTAACAAAAATAAAATTTTTTATTAGAGAGAAAAAAGTAATCTAAGGAATGTAGCTATTAATAACATGTCAATATTGGCTCTTCAATTTTGCAACAAATGTACTACATTAACCCACAAGGTCAGTAATAGGGAAAAATGAAGAGGGGACAGTCAGGGAATACATGGGAGGTCGCTGTACTTGTATCTCAGTTTTTCTGTAAACCTAATACTACTCCAAATGTAAGGTCTATTAATTGAAGTATATATGGAAAATATAGAAAAATAAACATATCCCCCAAATAAATGTTAATCTTCCCTGACAGCAAAGACAAAAAAAAAAAAAATGAGGATAAAAGGTAAAAATATAGACAGATAAGAAGTCTTACACTAAGGAACTCAGTTTCTAAAGCAACAAAAAGACCTCTCTTAACTCACTTAAATATACCAGTTGCTATTTCTTTTACATGTACAAATCATAGCACCAAAACTGAACATAATGAAGTTCCTTAAAAAGAAGATTGCTTTATTACAGGTTTTTAAAGTTAAAGAGTAATAATTATTTTTAATTAGGGAGAAACAACAGAAATAGTAAGGAGAATGTGAAGAGGTCATAGGTGGCAGGTATCACCTCATACTGAGAAATTCAGTTAAGCAACAAAAAGACTTCACCTAGCTACATGGATGGCCATTATAACTACAAAGTAAGCTCTATTAAAAGCTGACAGGATGGGCACAGTGGCTCACACCTGTAGTCCCAATTCTTTTGAATGTGACACCAGGTAGAAGATCACCTGAGGCTAGACAACATAGCAACCCCATCTCCACAAAAAATTTTTTTTAAAAAATTAACTAGGCATGATGGCCCATGCCTATAGTCCTAGCTACTCAGGGAGGCTGAGGTGGGAGGTTTACTTGAAGCCAGGAGTCCAAGGCAGCAGAGAACTATCATTGTGCCGTTGTACTCCAGTTTCTCTCTGACAGTCAATCCTTAGAGTCACCCTGTAAGCCAATTTGATAATGTATTATCATTTTATAAACAAGGAAACAAAGGAAGAGACTGCCAAAATTGACCAACCCAAAGAAGCGTCCAAAAATCCCTATTAACATGCTCTTATAAATGATGCATAAACAGGAGATTAGGAGACTCTTTTTGTTGTTGTTATTGTTGAGCCAGAATCCCACCCTGTGTCCTGAGCACAGGGAACTGTGTCATAGCTCACTGTAACCTCAGACTCTGGCTGCCTCAGCCTCCGGAAGCGGCTGGGATTATAGGCGCTCAGGGCACCCATCTGGGTTTTTCATTTTTTTCTGAGTCGGGGTCTCACTCTTGCTCAGACAAGTCTCCAACTCCTGAGCTCAAGCAGTTCTCCCACTTCAGCCTCCCACAGTGCTGGGAAGGCCTTAAACTCTGGCCTTTTATTATCTAACAAGTTGTTGTCAGTGTGTTATGTTATTTATTACAGCCCTGCCTTAACAATTTCCAAAACTTAAGCTAGCACAAGGCAAGCTAACTTAAGGCAAGTTGTTCTAATAGTGAGGAGCAGTCCTTTTAGAAACACCTAAAATTAAGGGTAAGAAGGAAACAAGTTTTTGTTATATTTTTGTCTGCCTAACCACAAATGATTCAGTTAATGTCAGAGTGTCAGTATCTCTGAAACCTGCTATATATATCATCAAGAAAAAAAAGCAAACCACAAACCACCTAAAATGCATATTTGTGAGGACTAACAACTTACAGAACAGATATTTGCTGACCACATAAAGGACACGGCAACCCAGTCTGTATTTTGGTCTTGACACTAAATTCAAAATACAAAACTTGAGGCAGGAAGTGAGTTTCAAGAACAATGTGGAAACCGCAGAACACAAATAATGAGTGAAACTTGTAATCATATTTTCAAACTCCTAGATTTTTGCACACATAGAAAAGATTATTTTAAGGCAACTTTTAACCTTTCCCCTTCAGCCTGATTTTCTAAAGGAAGATCAAAGAAAACCAGTTTGAACTCACACGTTCCTTCAGTTATGCAACACTGATTTAGACATTACAGTTCCAAACCCCAGCCATTACTTCAGCATCCACCAATCCAAATATCATTCCAGTCCTTTGAAGCTGCTCTAATGGTATCTTCCAATTGCAACTAACACTTCTGTAGTCAAAAGATCTTTCTCCGGGTAGATATTAACGTAAAAACCACTCAGCCTGCACTGACACACACGCCTGGAGGCAGACTGGAAGGTGTTCAGAAGTCAATGTAACACCATTACAGAGAGTGTCAGCCTAGCAGCTGTCATAAACACTTCATAATCACTCTGACATACAAACTAGATTCCTTTCAATTCATTATTTTATTACATTCTGAATAGGTGCCCAATTGAAAAATGAAGAGAGAAAACTGTACAACAGATAAGCCAATTAGGGGTTTATAGCCTCATCCACTTTTAAAAAACTTTGTTATATTTTATTGGTATTACAAGTCTATCTTGATATAATACACTGACTGAAGTACAAAGATTTGAAATATTCTACCCAACCCAAGGAGAAATTGATTATATTAAATAGAAACCTAAATTTTTTTTCTGCAAAGTGGGTGCACAGTACCCTACTAATGTGTAAAAATGATGATTTTAAGTGACTGAGAACACCAATGATAATGGTAAGTGAAACAACTGTAACTCTCAGATATTACATACAGAAATGTATAGTGGTATAGCCTCTTTAAAAACTCTTAAACAAATTCTAATAAAATTAATTACATGCTACCTACCCTTCAATTGAGCAATTCCACTCCTAAGTATATTTTTTAAGTCTACATGTGTACAAGAATGTCCACAGAAGCTTTATCCACAATAATCAAAAGTCAGAACCACAAAGCCCATCAAAATAAAAATAATTAGCTGGGACCAGTGGTTCATGCTTATAATCCTATCACTTTAGTAGGCCAAGGCAGGAGGATTGCTCAAGGCCAGGAGTTCAAGACTAGCCTGAGAAAGGAGCAAGATGCCATCTCTACAAAAAACAGAAAAATTATATTAAGGGAGCATTGTATCAAAAAATACAAAAGAGGGCTCAGTGCCTGTAGCTCAGCAGCTAGGGCACTAGCCACATACACCAGAGTGGATGGGTTTGAATCCAGCCCAGGCCTGCCAAAACAACAATGACAAGTAAAACCAAAAAATTAGCCAAGCATTGGGGCGGGCACCTGTAGTCCCACCTACTTGGGAGGCTAAGGCAAGAGAATCACTTAAGCCCAGGAGTCTGAGGTTGCTGTGAGCTGTGACACCACAGCACTCTACCCAGGGCAACAACTTGAGACTCTATAAATATTAAAGAACTTGGTAGGCACCTGTCGCTCAGTGGGTAGGGTGCCAGCCCCATATACCAGGGGTGGTGGGTTTGAACCCGGCCCCGGCCAAACTGCAACAAAAAAATAGTCAGGCATTGTGTCAGGCGCCTGTAGTCCCAGCTACTCAGGAGGCTGGGGCAAGAGTATAGCCTAAGCCCTAAGAACTGGAGGTTGCTATTAGCTGTGATGCCACAGCACTCTACCGAGGGCAATAAAGTAAAACTCTGTCTCTAAAAAACAACAAAAAAAAATTAAAGAACTTGACCTAGCTAAATATGAGCCTCAATTTTTCAACTATAAAGAGAGACTAACACTAATTAGTAAAATCGACAGGGTAAAAAATAATATATGCAATGTGCCTAAAATAATGTATGATACATTCTGAATATTCAAACGATATTATTATTTATATTAATTCTATTCAATCTGACTAACCAGCTTAAGTGTTAAAACTCCCCCAGATAGCTCATCATTCTTCTGTGTTCTAATACACTTGATGCACAGCTGTAGCCTAACACTGATCACACAGACCAGGGATTTTCAACTTCAGCACTACTGTTGTTTGAGACAAGATAACTCTTTGTGCTGGGAATATGTCCTAAAAATTGCAGGTTATTTAGCAGCTTCAACACATTAGATGTCAATAGCAACTCCAAATCAGGACAGTTTAAAAAAATTAGTTAAATAGCCCTTTGGGGATCAGATACAGTTGGGGACCACTAACACAGACTCCAAATACTAGTCAGATCTTATACAAGTAGAATATGATCTCCAAAAGGCAGTGAGTGCCCTGGTCTTAGTTTACATTTGTGTTTCCCAATACTTGACATAGACCGTAACATTTCAGTGTGGCTAAATGGAAAATTTATGGTGCTGTTAAGATAAATTAATATAAATATAGATATTATGAGAAATGGCTAATGTGCAAATAAAATGGGTTGAGAGATACAAGCAAGAAATCATGAAGTTTATCTTGGGTCTCAAATTCCTAGCACACTTAGATGAAAATATCAAACAGAAAGTCAAAACTCTGAATTAAAATAAAATACAGTCAACCCTCCATATCCATGAGTTCTGCATCTATGGAATGAATCAAAGATATTCCAAATACAGTATAACTATTTACATAGTATTTATATTGTAAGGAATCTAGAAATAAGGGGCCAGTGTAATGGCTCATGCCTGTAACCCTAGCACTCTGAGAGGCAGAGGCAAGGAGATCTCTTGAGCTCAGGAATTTGAGACCCAAGATAAACTTCATGACTAAAGTTTATCTAAAAATAGTTTAACTAAAAATAGAAAAATTAACCACATGTGCTGGTGGTACTTGGGAGGCTGAGACAGGAGGATTGCTTAAACACAGAAGTTTGAGGTTGCTGTGAGCTAGGCTGACAGATGCCACAGCATTCTAGCCTGGGCAACAGCACAAGGCTCTGTCTGAAAAAAAACAACAACAAACAGTTCTTACTAAAGTATGTGTATGTCTACACACAATAAATCCTTGATATACTTTTTTTTTTTTTTTGGCAGTTTTTGACCGGGGCTGGGTTTGAACCCTCCACCTCTGGCATTTGGGGCCAGCACCCTATTCCCTTGAGCCACTGGCACCACCCAATCCTTGACCTTCTTAACTAACTATAGTTACTCGTCCCATTAAATTATCTATATATATTTAAGCCAATAGTTTCTATCAGAATTTTCTCTAGGGCACAACCAGGCCCAGTGGTTCATGCCTATAATCCCAATACTTTTGGATACAGTGTTAAGTGATCACCTGAGCTCAGGAGTTTGCAACTAGCCTGAGCAAGAGTGAGATGTCGCTACTAAAAACAGCAAAATTACCTGGGTATGGTGGCACATACCTATAGTCCCAGCTACAGGGGAGGCCGAGGCAAGAGGATAGCTTGACCCCAAGAGCTGGAAGTTGCTGTGAGTTATGATGCCATGGCATTTTACACCCAGGGGAGCCTCAAAATACATAAGTACATAAATAAATACATAAAATAATTAATAACGTTGACCCCTATCTCATACCCCCCACACACAATATTTTCATTTCAAATGGATCCTAAACCTAAAGGTAAAAACAATAACCCCCTAAAAAAGAACAAAGAAGAGGATCTTCCTGGCCTTAGAGTAAACAAAGACACAAAAAGCACTAACAATAGAGTAGAAGAGTAAGTATCTGAACCAGGCTTTTTTCCTCAAAAGGCATTTGCACATAGCTATGATTTAATAAAAAGAAAGAAAGAAAGTGGCAGGGTCTGGTGGCTCACACTCTGGGAAGCCAAAGTGGGAGGATCACTTAAACTCAGGAGTCTGAGACCAACCTGAGCAACAGTGAGACCCTGTCTCTACAAGCAGGCACCCATAGTCCCATCTATGCAGGAGGCTGAGGCAGGAGGATCACTTAAACCCACACATCTGAGGCTGATGTGGGCTAGGGTTGATGCCAGGGCACTCTAGTCTGGGCAACAGAGCAAGACTATCTCAAAAATAAATAAATAAATAAATAAGAAAGAAAGAAAGAAAAGAAAAGAAAAAGTAAAAAAACAGTCCAAGCACTCTGGGAGACGAAAGGGGGATCAGCTGAGCTCAGAAGTTTGAGATCAGCCTGAGCTAGAGTAAGACCTCGTCTCTAAAAACAGCCAGGGTGCTGTGGTGGGTGCCTGTAGTCCCAGCTACTCAGAAAACTGAGGGAGCCCAGAGTAACAATAAAGTAACAATAGCAATAAAACAGACTACTGGGACAACAGATGAAATTCAAATATGAACAATAAATTCCACAATAGTATTGCATCAAATTTAAGTATCTTGGTTGATAATAGTATTATGGTTATATAATATGCCTATTAGGGAATTATACTAAGTAATTTATGGAAAGGACATGATTTCTCCAACTTATAAATGATTCAGAAAAATATGCTTAGATATAAAGATTGAGAAAATAATACAGTGAAGGGGACAAAAATCCATAACCTGTGAATCTGCATTTAAAGGGTAACAGAAATTTCTTACTCTATTTATAAAAGAAGGTCTGAAAATATTGAAAAATAAAAGCATTGTGAAAATTCTACAATAAGATGTCAACACTAAAATTAAAAAGACTGCCAATACCAAGTGCTGATGAGAATGCACGACAAATGGAACTTTCATACATTGCTGGTGGGAGTACACCAGCTTTCCAAAGTAAAACCACTTTGGAAAACCATGGCACTGTCTACTGAAGTTAAACGTATCTACATTCTCACACGGTAAACCTGCTCCTTGGTCAACCCAGGAGAAATGAGTAGATCTGCCCACCATAAAACAGAGCAGTCTTTTTTTTTTTTTAAACAGAGTCTCACGCTGTCACCCTGGGTAGAGTACCATGGCATCATCATAGCTCACAGTAACCTCCAAGTCTTGGGCTCCAGTGATTTTCGCGCCGCAGTTTCTCTATTTCTTCCTGTGTAATCCTAAACAGGAAGCTGTGCTAGCATTACAGGTATGAGTCATTGCATCTAACCCCAGCCAATTTTTTAATTTTTCATAGAGAAGGTATCTCATTATGTTGCCTAGGTTGGTCTTGAACTCCTGGCCTCAAACAATCTTCCCACCACAAGCTCCCACAGTTCTGGGACTATAGGCAAGAGCCACTTCACCCAGCCCAGAGCAGCTTTATTCATAATACTCAGAAACCAGAAACAACAAATATGTCTATCAGTCTTTTTTTTTTTTTGATACAGAGTGTGAAGCTGTCTCCCTGGGTAGAGTGCCATGGCATCATAGCTCACAGCAATCTCCAACTCTTGGGCTCAAGTGATCCTCTTGCCTCAGTTTTTCTATTTTTAGTAGAGATGGGGCCTCGCTTTTGGCTGAAGCTGGTCTGAAAGCAATGAGCTCAAGCTATCCACCTCCCTCACATCCCAGAGTACTAGGATTACAGGCATGAGCCACTGCACCCAGCCTCTGTCAATCATTTTTGAAATGTATATTACTCACATAATAGAATACTACACAACAAAAATAAAAATGTATTAGTGCTGTACACAACATAATAGAATTTCATAGTCCTAATGCCAAGAAAGAAGTCAAATGCAAAAAATACATACTCTTTTATCTATAATCTTTTCATATTTTTTTTTAAGAGATAGGGCCTTAGTATGTTTTCCAGGCTGGTCTCAAACTCCTGCACTCAAGCAATCCTCCTTCCTCAGCCTCAAGAACAGCTGGGCCTACAGGTGCACACCACCATACCCAACTATGATTATATTTTTTCTATGAAGTTCAAGAATATAAAAAAATTAATTTATAGTGGCAGAAGTCAGAACAGTGGTTGTTTCAGGATAGGAGGAGGACAGTATTGGCAGGGAAATGGCATGAGGGATTCACTTGAGCTGCTGGATACATTCTATACGTTAATCTAGGCAGTGGATAAAGGCTATATATAAATATGTAAATCCAATCTGTATACACTTAAGATTTATACATTTTACTATATTTATATTCAATAAAATTTACAATAAAAATTACCTTTCACAGATTCATAAATAAAGCTATGTCTAAAGAGTATATTCTGTTTTAGAGTAGAAAAAGACCCCAAATAAGAAACATTCCAGCCAGGCATTGTGGCTCACGCCTATAATCCTAGCACTCTGGGATGCTGAGGTAGGTAGATTGTCTGAGCTCATGAGCTGAGAGCCATAGTGAGACCTCATCTATAAAAAAATAGCCAGACATTATGGTGGGTGCCTATAGTCCTAGCTACTCGAGAGACTGAGGAAAGAGAATCACTTGAGCCCAAGAGTTTGAGTTTACTGTGAGCTGTGACACCATGGTATCCTACCGAGGGCAACCAAGTAAGACTCTGTTTCACCAAAAAAAAAAAAAAAAAAATTACAATTTACAATAAATCTCAAATTCATGCAATGTATCCTGCGTATGTGAAATCAATAAAAGTAATATGACTATTAGAATATAAGAAAAATCAAATTTCAGGCGCAAGCCTTTCTCAAGTGACACCTTAAGAAACATACCACAGGAAAAAATATTTCCATCCACTAATATGGGCAAATTTTAGAAGTTATTTCAATATTACTCTTTATCCCTGCTTTTATTCACTCCATGATACCAAATGTCATTCCACTGCTCATCACTCAAGTGCAATCCATAACTTCTCTGTTCAGTAAGAAGAGAATGGATAGGAAAAAGAGGTCCTCTTCCTCCCTGGCTGCCCGACGATCGCCTGCCATCATGAAGGACACAGTAACTATCCGGACCAGAAAGTTCATGACTAACCAACTACTTCAGAGGAAACAAATGGTTATTGATGTCCTTCACCCTGGGAAGGCAACAGTACCAAAGACAGAAATTAGAGAAAAACTAGCCAAGATGTACAAGACTACACCTGATGTCATCTTTGTATTTGGATTCAGAACTCACTTTGGTGGCGGGAAGACAAAGGGCTTTGGCATGATTTATGATTCCTTGGATTATGCAAAGAAAAATGAACCCAAACATAGACTTGCAAGGCCTGGCCTGTATGAGAAGAAAAAGACGTCAAGAAAGCAGCAAAAGGAACACAAGAACAGAATGAAGAAAGTCAGGGGCACCGCAAAGCCTAATATTGGTGCTGGCAAAAAGGCAAAGGAGTAAAGACTCTACACTATTATCTGTAGCCATTGTATAGATTTTTCACAAGAGAATTAATAAAGACTTTTCATGTGGAAAAAAAAAAAAAACTAGTGACAACAGATTATAACCCACTGACTCAAAACAGGAACCATCAATCCCTACTGACATAATCAATCAAGGAATAGTAACGGGGAGAAAAGCAAGCTTTTCCAGTGGAGTGCTAGTGAATAAACACAAGGGAATGGTGGGGATATCTCCGTGGAGCAACCATCAAGATGAAAACTCATTCCAGCAAGAAAACACGACTGGGCATAAAAACTGAAGGGTAGAAGTAAGATGGGACACGCACTGTCCAGAGTCTCAAAGTATCTCTCCAAAAAATTATCCACCACAAAGCCTGAAAAAAGGCAATTTCACCCAGTGGTGAAACTTGGAAGACAGTGCCCTAGCCAAGGGATCAAAATTAACCCTGCTGACAAGGGGATAAGCAAACACTGCGCACACTGAGGACACAGTATCACTTCTGTGGCCTTCTCACCCAAGATGCCTAACCTGGCTCTAATTACCAGGACACACTGGGAAAACCATTGAAGGACTTCCATAGAACCACCAATTTATAACAAGTCAAAGGACAACTTCCTGCTAGGAGACAGATGCAACGTGTGACATAGGTCTGATCCCTTTGTTCTTTTTTTTTTTTTAAATGGGGGGGAAGGGTTTTTTCGGTTTTGGGGGGTTTTTTTAGAAACAGTCTCACTTTATTGCCCTTCTTAGAGTGCTGTGGAGTCACAGCTCACAGCAACCTCCAATTCCTGAGCTTAGGTGATTCTCCTGCCTCAGCCTCCCAAGTAGCTGGGACTATAGGCATCCACCACAACGCCCAGCTATTTTTTGTTGCAGTTTGGCCACGTTTGAACCCGCTACCCTCAGTATATGGGGCCGGTGCCCTACTCACTGAGCCACAGGCGCCACCCTGATCCCTTTGTTCTAAAGCAGCTATCCTCAACCCTACTTGGCACCAGGGACCAGGTTCACATAAGACAATTTTTCCTCCCAAAGGGAGGTGACAGATAGGAGGTAGAGCTCAGTTGGTGATGCAAGCAACAGAGAACAGCTGTAAATACAGCTCACTTGCTGCTTATCTCCTACTATGTAGCCTGGTTCCTAAGAGGCCATGGACTGGAACCTTTTTGGCACCAGGCACCAATTTCATGGAAGACAATTTTTCCACAGAGGTAGTGAGCAGAACAGGAGGTGGAGCTTAGATGGTGCTGCTGTGCAGCCCAGTTCCCAATAGATCACAGACTGGTACCAGTCTGTGGCCTAGGGAAAAACCGATTGGGGCCTCCAGGTAAAAATAATAGAGAAGCACTTTATAATTCAAGAAGTGTTAAAGTTTTTCAAAATTAAAGCTAAAAATAGAAGGCAGGCAAATAGACAAGGATGTGAAGTTCATTTTGCAGAATTTACTTGCCAATGTAGAAAAGTATTGCTGAGAGGGAAGGGAGGCCATCACTCAGATCCCAGGGAGTGATTGTGAGAGTCTCGAGACCATAAAGGGACTGAGACATGCAGCTTAGCAACAGATAACCTGGACAAGAACCATAGGTTCTGCTCCCACTGTTCAGACCTCCACCTGCCAAGTGACACTCAGATCTGACAGACAATGTGCCATTCCTGAGGACCTGGAAAACCCAAGGTCCTCTGCAGGACAAGATTGAGGGATCAGCTCAAAACAGTCTGATTTTGGAATCAAAATGAATACAACTATTTGAAATGGTGCCATCAAATCAATCCTCCAAGTTATAAAGACTTGCCTCTTCCCTTGACAGGGACATCATGCCAGCGTATAACTTATCTGGCAATGCTTTTGAAGTCAGCAATTAATTTATATAAGGCACTTTGGGTTTCGGAATTGGGTTGTTAAACTTTCTCGTTAAATGTTTATGAGGAATTTCAGTCATGTGGGAAAGACTTTCAGGAAATCTTGGACTTGGTTCTCTAGCTAAAGACCAAAAAATGAAGATTCCATACCCTTCAGAAAGAATCAAGATGTTTTTCTTAAAGTTTTAAAGCTGCGATTAAACATATTTCTCTAAACAGCTCTTAAGCAATATTAATTCATATGAGAATTTAATACATAGAAAGGGGTTCTGGAAAATCATATAACGTCACAGGAGTTACCTTTGTGATGGCAGGGAGAATAGCCTGGGGTTCTTTTTTTTTTGAGACAGTCTTACTATGTTGCCCTCAGTAGAGTGCCGTAGCATCACAATTCACAGCAACTTCAAACTTTTGGGCTTAAGTGATTCTCTTGCCTTAGCCTCCCAAGTAGCTGGGACTATAGGAGCTCACTATAATGTCTGGCTATTTTTTTTTTTTTTTTTTTTAGTTGTCATTGTTGTTTAGCAGGCCCAGCCAGGTTGAAACCTGCCAGGCCCGGTGTATGTGGCTAGTGTCTATTAACCACTGAGGCTACAGGCACCGAGCCTGGCCAGGGGTTCTTTTTATTCGATGTATTTCTGATTTACTTTTTTTCTTAAACAGTATGAATGCATTAAATAAACTTTTGAAAAATGAATAATATATCTCTTGAAAGACTTTTTTTAAAAGGACTTAAAGCTGATTGCAACCAGGCCCTGCTCACAGAAACAGACATTCAAAGGTTTATAAAGCCTTGTCTCATGTGAGACTCCAAATTTACAAGTATAAGAGTTAAGGGAAAAAAATTAGGAACTGAAAAAAGAGCTGGTTTAAAATGCCCAATCCCAATGAAGATCTTATTTTTCCAACACTGACTGCTTTTCCTCCCAGGAAACCCTCCCCCCTGCCCTGGCCTGGTGGGAAGGCAGAGGGATACAAGGGCTCACCTGGTTCTGAGTCAGAATTGCCTGCAGATGACTCGCAGAAGGTTGATGGCATAAAGACATTGTTTTTTGATACTGTCACCAGGGAGGTGCAGGCAGAGGAGGGAACAAGAGGAAAAACAGTGTGAGTAGGCAAGGTGGACAAGCAGGGTTGAGTCTCAAGCCCCAGCTCAGAAGGGGACAGCATTCCCTGAACAAGGCATCAACCTTTCCTGATAAAGTAAACCCAAGGCTCAGCAAGAATGGGGGTCTCCAGCCCAATGGCCTTCATCTGTCTCATGGAAACTCTGGGGGCTGCCTGTCTTGTCCTGACACTCCGGGGGAGTGGCACACCAGCAGGGCAGGAGAGGGACCTTGATGCTCCATACTGCACAGAAGGCTGCCTCTCTCCCACAGATCTTACTTTATGATAGCAACTGCTCCCTACGTTAAAGGCTGACAAAGGAAGCAGACCTCAGAGGTGAAGAACTAACTAAGCCTGAGCACAGGAAGGACAGAGTGAAAAACATGTTTGGTGCCCCTTACACCTCACATTTCTCTGACAGCTAAGAGCTGAGTATCTCCTAGGAGCCACTGCACTAGAGAGGCAATTTCAAGCAGGCCAGAGGGAAAACTGATTGGCAGCCCTTTGTCCCTTTAGCTCTGGCCACAACACAAAAAGGCTACCTCTCCTCTCTGTGGGGGCTTTGAATGTAGCAAGTAAGCAAGTGGTGAGTGGGGAAGAATGAAGTCAACAACCAGGAAGTGGGAGCTCCTCATTCTGTCCATGTGTGCAGAGGTCCTTAAGAAAAGGATGTCAAGTGCAGCTTGGATTGCAAACAATGCAGACAGTTCTTTAGCATCTGGTCAGCAGATAACAGTGTAATCTACAGGTGAAACTAACACAGTCACAAAAAAGGATGTGGCCACGTCCCAAATCAACATTAAGGGAAATGGACATGAAATCAAGTGTGTAAAAGAGGTAACTGTGAAAGGACACTGCCTTTCTACATTCCTGTCATCTCTGCATGACTTTTATAAGCAATAACAACTTTCAAGAGTGTTTTTTCCCTTACAGCAATATCCTGAAGGTTCCCAACTGTAAAATTATTTCTGTGAACTTTCCAGGGATGAATTTCAGGCTGATAACCAGAGAAGCTCTCTAATGGCATGGTATCTCCAATCTGGCACTAGAAAGCTGAGACAGAGAACACAAGACAATTTGGAGTGGGGAAGTCAAGATGCGGATGGAAGAGCCTAAGGTATTCATCCTCCAATCAGCAGGGGCATTCCCCAGTTGGAGCCTGCAGCTAAGAAGCTCCAACAGCTCTCTGCCCTGGGAACCTGCCTCTTTCTTACACTAGCCTTCATATGTCCCCACCTGCCTTGACCTCTGTGCCTGTGCTCAGGCCACGCCTCATGTCCAGGGCCTCCAACTCTTGTGTCCACCCCTTCTACAGTCCTAGTATGGCTCACCCTGACAAGCCTCACCAAGCTTCTGGGAGCTCATGGCATCACATCAGGTCTCTGTTGGGACCTCATGACTTAATAGTTATTGGGTATATGGGCATGTCTGGGCTATCCCTGGGCTGCCAATGCTGGGTAGGCCCTGTTCAGAACACCCCACCCCAATACCTTTAGTCTTTGGTCAGTAGCCCTGAAAAGCAGAGAGGTTACTAATAGTCAGAGACCCCTACAGGGCTCCCAACAGTAAATCCTTCCCCTCCGTTTTAGAGGGATGATTTCACAGTCTTCCTTAGGCAGCCAAGTCTCACCACCCTATTAAGTGATTCCAGAGAGGAGACATCTGTTGCTACATTTTGGGTAAGCTCTAATCTCACTCCTGATGGAGACCAAGCCTGGGTTTGATTGTAATGATCTGAGAAGGAGACAGAGGACTTAGGAAAGGCACTGGAGGGGAAGCAGTATATGAGCACAAATGCTTTCGTCATTCACCAAGTCTGCATTACCTGACTGTGGTGGGGGGAACTGTGTTAAAGATGATGTTCTTTCTCTCTTGACAGGAGGGCAGTAATTTCCATCTTCTCGGTCAGAATCTACAGAAAAGAATGAGAATAGGAGGAGAAAAATCAGGTTACTTCTGTTTTTATAATTGGTTAAGATGGTCAAGCATGTTAGATATTTCTTTACCTTCTCCACCTTCAGGACTGGAGCCTCCGGCTGATCTCTGAAAAAAGAGCACACATCATGGTGGTAAGAAAGCGCTGTGCTAACTACAAGCCAACAGTTCTCAGCTCCATAACCAATGGAACCTGACACACAATGATGCTGAAAGCTAAATCCCCAAGCTCAGCCACCCACACTATAGAATCTCAACCTACGGCTCAAAAATTATCTGTGATGAACCCCTGAATCTGGCTTACCAAACCATGTGCCAAGGAGAGCATGTATAACAAAAGGATCAGTTGCTGTTTCTCCACAGGTTATAACTACCTGGCCTGCCTCCCCCAAACTCAAACACAGTGAAACTTTATCTGGCCACAGTTCACTTTGCCAAGAGCTGAAAAGTGACCCTCCCCACTATGTTATGAAGAGCTGCAGGCTTATTAAGTATAACACCAGATCAGAGTGGCTTCTGAGCTTTGCCTTGGAACATTCTATGGTGCAGATCCCTGTCTCTAAGTGGGATATTATTTACAGAGCAAGTAAGAGTTTTGATGCTTTGGACCAAAGCCCCTTGCCAAGTGTCCAGAGCATAACTATCAAAGACAGGAGCTCTATAGACAACAGAACAATCACAAGCTGAGAGAGAAGGGAACTAAAGAATTTCCTACTTTATCAAACTTTAGTTTTTAGAATGTGAACAATTAAGACAAAAAAAATGAATAGTGTTAATTTTCTCTCCTAATACACAATCCCCCACATATGTTCTGTCTCGAACACAGCAGCCCAAAGCAAGCTGACAGTGAGTGCCACTCCTCCTGGCATACTCTGCTTAAGAGTAAGCAGAAGAGCCAATTTTTCTTATTTTTTGAAAAGCTCCTTGGAGGTCAAGTTTAGCCAAATCAGTGCTGCCCACCTCAGCAAGCTGTTAGGGATTAAGCGAAGAGCTTTGCAAACTGCAGAGTGGTATATAAAAGTATAACTGCAATAAACAAAAGATTATGGGAGCCAAGAAGAGACCCTCCTCAAGGAAAGAATGGCACATTTTTCCATAAAGGGCCAGACAGTCAATACTTTTGGCTTTGCAGGCCACATTTGGTCTCTGTCATATTATTCTTCTTTGTTTTTATTTTTATAATCCTTTAAAATTATAAACATGATCTTAGGTTACAGGCCCAGGGCCAGAGTTGGTGGCAGTGAGAGTCCAGAGATGGTAGGTTTCCTCAAAGTCACATAGCTAATTCACAACAGTAAGAAAAGAAAGTCCTAACCCAGACTTTCTCCTCCCTGGTGAGAGCTGACCACTCAGGTTTGTGTTAGAAAAGCAAGCTTGGGTTTCTTGCTTGAGGTCTGTGTTCTTAGAGCTCTTTGGAAATGGTTTGGAACAGTGGTTCTCAACTTTCCTAATACAGCGATATATTTTCATTGTTACAAAGGGGTCGTAACCCACAGGTTGAGAACTGCTGGTCTGGAGGATGTGTCTGTGAAATGAGGGCTAGATAACACCATCCTCACTGCATGTCTGGACAACTGGGAGGCTCAGATGAGACTATAACCAAAGTGCTCAGGAAGTAAAATGCTTCTAACACAACAAGGAGTTCTATTAATCACTGGGGCAACAGTGAAAATACTAACTCCAAAACGGAACAAAATACTGGTATCAAGTATGCTGGTCCTAGGGCCAGCACAAAACAACAGCCAGGATATGCATGTGGAACACCAAGGCTGCTCTGTCTTCACCACCTCTTGAAGACTTGTAGAATTTAGTCAGTTTACCTGGCTCTGCTGCTTCCTAAGTATGAACCTTACCTCGCTCAGGCTCTGGTTTCCTCACTTAGAAAAAGAGGGTGCTGCGGTGTCTCCCTCAAAGGGAGGGTCTGGGCAGTGACCCAGAACAGGTCTCATGCTCAGCCCAGTGAAAAAGTGCAAAGATCAGTTCCTGTCATTACTTTAATGTCCATGACTCACACCTGGATGTGGCCAAACTAGAACCCCTTAGGCCAGTGGTTCTCAACCTGTGGGTTGTGACCCCTTTTTAACAATGAAAATACATTCTGGTTTTAGGAAGGTTGAGAACTACTGTCTTAGGCTGTGTTGGGGTCAGGAGAGAATGGGAGCTAGGGATGTGAGGGTTAAGAAGTGCTTCCATGCCCAGGCCTAACAGCTGGGGCTGAGACACACTCAGACAGTGCTTCCATTCCATAGGTGCCAAAGCCTAAAAGTTGCATCTGATAACACGGAGCTGTTTCTCGCTTGTCATCAGCCTCCCCATATCATCCCTTTCCCCAGGGGCCATCAGTGGGGTCCAGACAGCAACAGTGAGAGTCTAAGTGAGGTGACTACTGCCTAGGCCAGCTCCAGTAGCTCTAACACAAGACACATCTTCCTCAGTGACTCACGCCCTCATGAACGCTGCAGGCTAGCTATGACCACCAAATCCTCTGTGTAGGTCCCTGTCCAAAGCGGGTGCCCCAGCCTCAAGCACCCTCCTGCCCACTCCTGCCAGTGGGCCCCACACATCCCCACACCACACCCCATCCTTGCACAGTAGCCTCCTGGGTCTTGGGGGATCTATCCCTTCCTGAATGACCTTTGGGACCTGGACATGTTGTTTCCTTTGGGCTCTATGAACAACCTGCTCTCTCACCAGATGACATCCTCCTTCCCCTTCAGATGAGAATGAATCTCTCAGTCATGTGATCCACTGTTCCTTCATACTTTTCCTTCCCGGCTTTTACCGTGATCCTGAGATTTGGGTCAGGGTTCCGCACTAGACTTTAAGTCCTAAAAAGGACCTGGTCCTCACAGTATTTCACTTAGCATTTGCTCAAGGAAAAAAATATACCTCTAAGGCACTCTTTAGGCCATGGAGAGCAGTGAGGGAGGGCTCCTGCTCTGGCCTTATGGTGAGAGCTATCCATAGAGTGATGCCCATGTCTGGGCCAGTGGTGCTGACAGCTGACAGTTCCTGGTTTGCTCATAGTTCTTCAGCCCCTGCTCAGGACACCCCCCTCCACTGTCGCAATCTTAAGAGGTTTGGACTTCTAATTCTCTTTGGTCTGCTAGGTATCTAGGTTAATTCCTACATGCACAAATTTCCTATTTTTCTTTCAGATTTCTAATTTCATTCCATTGTGGTCAGAGAACATACTCTGTATCATTTCAATCTTTTTAAACTTATCAAGATGTGTGCTTTGTGGCCTTGGAAAATGGTCCGCCCTCCAGAATGTTCTGTTTGCACCTGAGCACAACGTGCCCCCTGCTGCTTCTGGGCAGGGTGTTCTATAGATGCCTGTTAGGTCTAGTTGGTTTTTAGCATTCAAGTCCTCTACTTTCAATGTTCTGTCTGGATGCTTTACTGATTACTGAGGGTGGGGAACACATCTGGAACTGAGCCAAGTCTCTGATCAGTCAGTCCCCCAGCAGGGTTCCTTCCCACCTCCCTGCTCCTCCCATTCACACAGCAACTCCAGACCCCCAGGGCTCACTGCTTCCTTTACTGCCCCTTCTAGTTCTCTGAACATGCTGTGTTCCTCCCACAACTCCAGGTACTTTCCCTTGGGATGCTATCGTTCAGGGCCTGCTCACTGTGACCACTCCCTTAGGTAAATAGGCACTCACCCTGTACTGACCCCAGCCCCTCTTGGGCCCTCTTTCTACCTTGCTTTGTTCTGTCAGGGTCTTTCTGGTGTCTCCTGCTGAAACACAGCTCATATACCAATACACGGATACCATGCACAAAAGGCGCTCAGTGAGGACTTGCTGTGTGGATGGGGCTGACATCCTCCACTATGTCCCCTTCAGATACTATAGCATGAGAGGGGGCCTGGCCAGACAAGATGCAGCTGTTCTTCAACACCTGGCCTCAAGATACCCTCAAATCCAAGCCCCAAATTGCTTTTACAAACTCTCCTGCAGGAAAGTGGTAGGCCTCTCAGTCTTGGAAAGGCTTGGAAGCCAGGGCCAGGGCAGCACAATACGGGAAGATCCCTACACTAAGCGAACCTTCCAGATGCTGCTAGAACCACCAGTGGGGTCCAAAACTGCCAAGTCAGAAGCAAGGCACAAACTGCTGCCAGTAACTACCCTTACTAAGAACCAGAAGAAGGAAAAGCAGGAAGAGAGAGTGTGTGCCTGCGACAACGCTGGCTCTTCTAAAAATCCTCACCAGCTCCCACAGGAGGTGCCGCTGCCCTGTGCCCATGTCAGATTCTCCCTTCCATGACTTGCTGGGACACAGGGCCTCTCCTCTCAGCAGAACAGGAGTTTGCTGTCTGGCTGACTCATGCTGTCTTCCTCAAAGCAGAAAGAGGTCTATGCTACAAGGGTACTACTCTAAGCCACCCTTCAAGGCCAAGACCAGTTCCACTAACATCTTCCATATCCTTGAAACACGGTGGCACAGTGGCTCGACCTGTTTGGTGTCAAGGCAGTCTGGGGGCCACCCTTTACTCTAACCAATGGAGTAGGTTCTGAGAGGTCAGTGTAGAATAGGCCTGGGATACATGTGGGGTTGGATCCCAGAGGTCTATGGCCCAGAGGCTCAAGAGCCGCCACAATAGGGACTCATGCAGAAACAGGGTGGAAGGGCCCCATTTCTTCCTCCTCTGCTTTTACCCAAACTGGACTTCACCACAGCAAAGTCAGGACTTCAAAAGGACATGTAAGGAATGCTGGGTCAGCAGCCACTTGGAACACCAGGATGAAAAACATTCCAAATTAATAAACAAGGGAGCTGGAGAGAAAGAAGACCAACGAGCACCCCTCAACTTCTCTCTCTGGCATCAGGACAGTACAAATGAATGAAGCAGTCTAAAAAGAAGTGAAGAGCCTTCTGCAGTGCCCAGGCTGCAAGCTGGTGCCCTCACCCCACCAGCTAGGTAGAGGCAGGAATTGCAGCCAGCTCTCCTCCTAGGACACCAGACAGAGGAATAAACTGCAACCTAACCCTGAATGATAATGTAGAGGGGGGAGGCATCCATGAAGACAAAACAGTAAAAGTCACAATTGTTATATTTATTAAGAACTGCCCCACCAAAAAACATACAGCTCCCATGAGGCTGCCTGGGATGGCCCCAAGGAAGCCAAAGGTACCCGGCTAGTCAGAGCTGAATGGAAGCCAGGTTTTAGAAGCAGACTCAACAGATTACAAGGACAAACAGGCAGTAAGCAGGAATGAACAGCACTGCCTACCTGACCCAGTCCCTTGGAAAAGACCAGAAAGCAAGGCCACATTTTCTTTCTAGAAAACAGCAGCAACCAATTGGACAGTCCAGTGAATCCCTGTCTGGACTGATGAGTTAAAAAGTCTGGCTGGTTGTGGCTGCAGGAAATTGGATGCCTGGGATGCAAAGTAAATTATGGGCAAATTCAGTGCTGCTTATTCTGTGACTGAGGCAAGTAGCATGGAGATTCTTGCTGAAAAGGCAGACCCTGAAAAGAGGAAAAGAGAAGCAGCCCCAAAGGTCTGAATGTGCAGGGCAGTGAGGGTCAAACCCTGTGCAGGAGCTAAGAGATGAAGGGAAGCTATCTAGCCAAAGGGCTCGCTCATTCCAGGATCTTCTTAAGCTTCCTGGTAGGTCTAATAAACAGTTCCAAAGCTCAGGAGTGCCTTGGCACAGAACTTCAGCCCTGCGCAATTCCACTAGGTGCGGAGCAATCACTGAGAGCAGCCTGCCTTCTCTGGATCAAACAGAGAACTGAATCTGGATGTGGTTTGGTCTTTTTCAAACTGTCTTCTCAGAGCCAGGAAGTCTGATATATAGAGACTTTTTCCTGGTACCAAGTCTGCCACGGCCAGAGTTCTGATGAGAATGAAAGATGATAAGGCCCCTTTATGAGCAACGATTCAGTGCACCACTATTTAAATAACTCTTGGCTATACATTTCCCCCCAGGGACTGTGGAATAAAGAGAATGGACTAGATAAGACAGATGAGGCCCACTAGGTAACGTGTGGGCTGTTTCCTGAACTCCAACACGACACAGGGCAAGATCCAATTTGTTCTGAAGCAAAAGAAAATAGCCAAATTAACTAAAGAAAAATCTCAGCCTGAGAAGAAGCTGGGATCAAGTTTCATCTAACTCGATAAATGACTCTTCCTTGCTTTCAGAATGCCCAATCAGCAAAGAAAGCCAATTAACGGGAGAAGTTAGCAACCAGCCAGCATTTTCTCTGCAGAGTCCAAGGGAGTGAGCTTTGCTGGCTGGGAGCCATCATCAAGCAGTGTGACAGTGGTGCTACTGGGACTTCCAATACTGTATACCACAAAGTTATAAATGCTAAAACAAAAGAGTATGTCCATGTGTGTCATATGCATGCAGCCCAGTGCTGTGCTGGTACATTTACAACTGGTCCCACCAGACCCTCAATCCTGGCCTTTTTTCATGGGACTTAACAATTCATCTTAAGGCTCTTTGCCATCATGTGTCATTTCTTGTTTGCCAATTTAGGGACTGCCAAGTCCCTTAGGATTAGAATTTCTGACTCAAAATCTGTAAGAATCTAGAGGCTGAGTTCTATAGCACAGCCACCACCTGGACTAGCCAGGCCACACAGCAATGCCTAGCCTGGGCATGAGTGGGAGGTGAGGCTCCCTTGGGAAACTTCTGGCACATGCCTCCACAATAGCCTATTGCTCTTTACTTTATTTTATTTTTTGAGACAGAGTCTTACCATATCACGTAGAGTGGCATGGCATCATAGCTCACAGCAACCTCAAACTCTTAGGCTCAAGCGATTCTCCTGCCTCAGCCTCCAAGTAGCTGAGACTACAGGTGCCTGCCACAACACCCAGCTATTATTAGAGAAGGGGTCTTGCTCTTGCTCAGGCTGGTCTCAAACCCATGAGCTCAGGTAATCCACCCACCTCGGCCTCCCAGAGTGCTGGGATTACAGACGTGAGCCACTGTGCCCAGCCGAGCCTATTGCTCTTATAGAACAGCTGCTGTCATGAAAGCTCTGCGGTCTACCTGTCCTGTTTGTTACTCTCATTCTGAAACCTGCCACTTCCTCAGTAAATTCAAATGAAGGTCATCTATTCTTAAGGGCTAACACAGAGACTTGAGAATGCCATTCCTGGGCCCTTGAATACCAAAGAAACATAACTCACAATATTCAACTTCAGAGACCTTTCTGGGAGCTGCTCTGTCAAAAAAAAAAAAAACAGCGACCACCTCTAATTCTTGCCCTGGCAGCGCTCATGTACTCTCATTTGAGGGGTACACTCCCAGCATGAGGTGTTGCAAGTGCCTTCAGGCTAGAAACCTTAGCTTCTAAGCATGTCTTGCTACCCTAAAACCCAGTCTGTGCCATGATGGATTACTCCCTTTTCTCGCAAAGACTCTGGCACATGGTAAAGACTGCTTCCTCTTTTCCCATGATTCTTCTAAAATGTTAAAACAGGACTTCAACTTACCCCCAGCTGAACACCAATTCCTGAGTGTCTCAGGGTTTGGTGGCTACAACTTTCTTAAACAGAGGACTAGTATGTGACATAAGGAATTGCTAAAGTTTAGGGCGAGGTGTGAGACTGTGCTACCCTGGAAGGTTGCTTGGTGCTCAGAATGGTACCGCTGGGCCCTTTGTTTTGTTAATAGTCCTTTCTCCCTATCATGAGAATAGGGGTCTTCTGGCCTTAGATACCTAGAGGATGGAGTTTTCAATCCTGAATGTAGGATGATGTTTACCTTTCCCAATTTATCAAACTCCAAAAACCCAAGACATTTCATTTCTTGTTCTTGAGAGTTCACAATCTTCTCCACCTATAATCTTCAAAAGCCTTCTTAATACAAAGATAAAGGGCTCAAGGGATCCCCTCTGGATTCAAAGGAAGAGTCTTTTCTTCTTCCTGCTTTGATCGAAGACAAGCAGTTCACCGCCTAACCACAATCCAAACAATCAGTCTTGCAAAGCAATCTGTGTTAGACAACTCCTGTTCCTACATATCAAAGGAAGCCTTAGCTTTTTGGGTTTCTAAGACACTGAACTCATATGCCCAAGTTCAGGGAAAGGAAAAAGAAAAATGGAAGGAGGGAGAAAGGGTCGAGTTTGATTTGGAAAGTTCTGCCCCACCATTCAATTCCTCTCTTAACCCCTCATGTCTTTTCCAGGAAAGAGGATTCACCCTTTGCTATGGGTCTATAGCCCCCCAATTGGAAAAGCCTACACATAAAGGGGGACTCAATGTTCCCTAACTTTTCAGCAGCACAAATTAAAGGGAGTTGAAGGAATCCTAGTCATCTTTTAAGTTACTATCAGCTGCTTACAGTTATGTAGGGCCTAGATCTGAGGGAACAGACTGGAAAGGGGCCCCCTGGGCAGTAGGAGTGCCAGTAGATGCGGACTTACCCCTGCCAGTTCTCGCGGGAAAGGAGGAAGCTGGGCTTCAGGAGCGGGAGGCGGAGGAGTGCTGGCAGAAGTACTAGCGGGGGCAGAAGGTTCTAGGGCATGCTCACCAGCTGACTCGGGGTGACCCGTGCCATGGTGGGGGGCCTCAGCCTCCCCCCGAGGCTCCTCTCCCGAATCCGACAAGTCTTTTTGCTCTGCAGAGGACTGGGAGCAAAAAAGACAATTTTCCTTCAATGTGAATAAGGGCTGTATGATAGGACAAGGAAGGGCAGGGCAGGGGTACAGGGATGGAGAGGGCTGGTCTCCAGGGAAACAGTGAGAGCAGCCTGGGGCCAAAAAAAGCAAGAATATGCCATTGTGTTTTGTTCAACAAAACTGGCCTTTCCAGTTGAGGAAGGAAAATGAAAGTGAGTTTGGTGCTGCCTGTCTGTGAGAAGCCCAGATCCTTGTTTTCAAAACTATTAGTGCCTTAGCACAGAGATACTCTGCTTATGAGCCCCAAGGCCTCTTGGTGGCCAAGGAGCGGGGGCAGTTATGCCTAAGACTCCTAAAATCACTAGGGGCCAATAAAACACTTCCTCAAAAATACAAAACATGCCCAGGCCCTCCACACCACTTCTGAACTTGGGGAAAGGTAGGAGAGAACACCGCATAGCTAAGAAGGAAGTCCAGGGTCAAAGCCTTCTGCATCTTGCTAATTCTCCCAGCATCTTTCCATTTGTTCTGCGTGGACCTGGCAAGTGCTTTCTTGCCTCAGTGAATACAAGTGTGAGGTGACAGAGACCTTGAGGGGTGGTGTGTGGATCAGTGGGTAGTTCAGCTGGAGAGGGCAGAGCACACTGACAGAGCCCCAGGGCTGGGATTCTCCCAAGCACACCCCAAACATCCAGGTAAGAGGTTATTTGGAAAACAGCCAAGGTGGAGAGCAAGCTGGTTCTGGAAGTCTTTCTTCCCCAAAGTATAACATTTAGCAACCTTTAAGGTGGTTCTTGGGGTTAAGAAGAGACTTCCAAGGGCTGGGAGTGCTATGGCCATACTTCCAAGGGTCTTGTCTTGAAAAATGGGTTATGCACCTGGTATTCTAAAACAAATGGGCTCCAGGTCCCAAACTTCCAACATGGCATTGTCCAATGACATAGGGCCCTTTTTCTCACCTGGTGACCTAAATGACTACAGGGCTACCCTGTCTCCCTGTGCTGTGGCTGTATTTATTTGTTCTGACTGTGAAGGGACTGACCTCTTTGGATAGGGCTGGGGCATTACTTTTTAATGTGTGACCTGGAAACTTTATGAAAAGGATTTAAGAGCTCTTTTAAGAATTCTTAAGAAAGCAAAGAGCAACATAATGTTAACTCATCTTCCTGTCTCAAGAGTCACCAAGGGACACCATCGCCTCTTTCTATCCAGGGGAGATCCACGGACATAAATGCTTTCCCAAACCTGCACCAGGTAATATGGACAGGGGTGGTCCAGCCAATACCATCTGCTATATTACTTTATGGCTAGAGATAAAAGACCTCACGAGAGAATCACTGGAATTGGTTTTAAAACCTCTGCTTTTGGAATGTAAATGTTCAAACACCCTCATAATGACTAAATGGAAGGACCAAAAAGAAATTCAACAAGATAGAAATCAAGGTATCAAGGGATCAGAACAGGGTCCAATTCTTCATCTTCAGTTAAATTAATGACTCTTAACAAGGGTTGAGAAATGTCACATCACGTCTTCTCTTGGATCTAGAGGCAATTCTTATGAGAATTAACACATATTGTGCCAACATTTTCTACTTGGGTTCTATTGTTTCTCTTGGGCAAGTTCTCGAGAACCAAGATGAGGGCCTTGTAGTTTTTCAATGTCTGGTAAAATCAGACATTAAGACTTTACCAGACTTTACCATCATCCTAAAATACTTGTGGCTGACAAAAGCCTTGCGTGCAAGCTTATCTCATCAACAGTAAACTTCACAATTAGGCCTAAATCCACAGTTGTGTTCAGCACCTTCTGCTAAGTGGTGCCTTCTGTCTTCTTACCAAACAGGCATTACCCTGCCAGTGTAATCCCAGAGCCTTCAGCTTAACAAATGCTTTGAAGAAAGAACAACTGAAACATTTAGTCATTACAAATAATGAAACAACCCACATGAAGACATTTAAATTCTCTTCACATTGGAAAGAAAAAGAACGAACTCTGTCTCTATTCATGATAGTTAAGAAACATTTTTGCCCCCTAAATACAAATGCATGTGAATACAAGCATTTCAGGAAGACATCCATACCCAGGAAGCACACTCAGGAAAGGAAGTAAATAAAATTCCTGTGCTGTCAATCTGACCAGGAATTCATTTTAGGTGCCAGGACTGAAGTTCAAACTGTCCAAAATGTCTGTTGCTTTTTCTAACCAGGAACAGTAGGAAGATTTGGCAGCCTATCCTAAGGCTAAGCAATGCCACTGGGACTCCACATGCAGGCCTCTGCCACCAATGTGCAGTCTGCTGCAAATGCAATTTGACACGACAGCAGCATCCACAGAAAACACTGTGCGGTTTGGCCACAAAACAAAAACAAAAAATTCCTAGGCTGGCAGCTTAATTTCTTTTCATCTAAATCCTTTATCTCAATCATGATCAGCAATAACACCTGGGCACATGTAGCTCTTTCTCTTTTTCTTCTTTGAGGTAGAGTCTCACTTTGTCGCCCTTGGTAGAGTGCCATGGCAGCACAACTCACAGCAACTGCAAACTCTTGGGCTTAAGCAATTCTCCTGCCTCAGTCTCTCAAGTAGCTGGGAGTACAGGGGCCCACCACAACACCTAGCTATTTTGTTGTTGCTGTTGTCATTGTTGTTTAGCAGGCCTGGGCCAGGTTTGAACCTGCCAGCTCTGGTGTATGTGGCTGGCGCCCTAACCACTGAGCTACAGGCACTGAGCCAGCTCTCCCTTTTGAATGGGGGGCAAATAGGTAGGTCCTTTATTGCCAGCTCATTATGTGGTTTGAAATCATTACTGAAAGACAAGTTAGTTATTTCCACAGTTGCTAACAGGATTTCCCAGGATGTCACTACAATAAACATTTCTGGGACAATTAGGACAATTTAAAATAGGGACTACAGGGTGGTGCCTGTGGCTCAGTGAGTAGGGCGTTGGCCCCATATACCGAAGGTGGTAGGTTTGAACCTGGCCCTGGCCAAACTACAACAAAGAAATAGCCGTGGCGGGTGCCTGTAGTCCCAGCTACTCGGGAGGCTGAGGCAAGAGAATCACCTAAGCCTAAGAGCTGGAGGTTGCTGTGAGCTGAGATGCCACCGCACTCTACCGAGGGCAACAAAGTGAGACTCTGTCTCTAAAAAAACAAAAAAAAAGATGTATAAAATATGGACTACATGTTGTAGGACACCACTTTCTTAGGAGTGACACAGTATTGAGGCCATGGAGGAGAACGGCCTGATTCCAGGAGCCACTGCATGCAGATGCAGCATTAGGGAGGACGTCACGCGGATGGAGCTCACAGCCAGGTGTAAGCATTCAGGATAGGAGTGCCAATAGTGAAGTGGGGTGAGGCACAATCAAGTGTTCACAGTATTATTCTTTTCTAAAGATTTGAAAATCTCCAAAATAAAATTTGAAATTTTCAAAATAGAGAGCTGAAGCAAAAAGGGGGAAATCTGCTCAGAAAACAAAATCAAAACCCAACAGTAGCCCTATAAGTTTTTTCTAAACTTGGCTTCTGGAGAGTGAGAGGGGATAGGTAGATTATCTCTTCAAGAAAGAATGAAACTGAATGGCCTCCAAATTCTCATTTTTGACATGAATATTGTGGCTGATTTCTGAAGGCCTAAAGAAGCCAAGGAGGAGTGAAGCTAGACATCTGCCCTCTGTGTTTACTTTCTACCTGACTCACAGGCAGTGACAGCTAAGAAAACAACCCTAACACAGGCTCCTCCTATGTCTATCTTTAACAAAGAGAGGGTCCCAAATGCCCTTTTAGGGATTGTGTCACAGAAGTGGGGAGCTGAACTCAGAAGAGCTGAAGAGTAGTTATTTTTAGAAGCCCATTTAGAATTGGCTCTGAGTCAACATTTTGACAGGGACTATACCAGGGCATTTTTAAAATGATGCAGAAGCCTTCCTTGTTAGCCTGCTGGTTCAGGTTCAACTCTAACACCGATTCTCTCGAAGGCTGTACATGTAAATGAGCCTTCAAATCACAAAGCAACAGAACTACCTTTTCTTTGAGAACAGTACTGAAATAAGAGATAGAGATTTTTAAAAGTATTTAAAATTCATCTGAGCACATATTACCTTTTAGTGTTTCATCATGCAAGTTGTCCATAAGGTGTACAAGCTTAAAGAATTCCTCTTATAATTTTAAATCAAGGGTTGCAAACATTTTTTCTGCAAAGGGTCAATACTAAGTAGCTTAAACTCTGTATGCCATATGGTTGCTGTCCAAACTGGTGTTGTAGCAGCCACAGAGTACTGTACTGGGGCTCGGTGTGGCTATGCTCCAACAAAAATTTGTTTATGAAACAGGCCTATAGTCCCAACTACCAGGGAGGCTAAAATGGGAGGATCACTTAAACCTAGGAGTTTGAAGTAAGCCTGGATAAGGGACCTAAAAATAAACAAACAGGCAGCAGCGGACCCCTGCTTTAAAATGAAAGTGGTTCAGGCTCGGCACCTGTGGCTCAAGTGGCTAAGGCGCCAGCCACATACACCTAAGGTGGCAGGTTCGAATCCAGCCCGGGCCCGCCAAAACAACAATGATGGCTGCAACCAAAAAGTAGCCGGGCGTTGTGGCGGGCGCCTGTGGTCCCAGCTACTTGGGAGGCAGAGGCAGGAGACTCGCTTGAGCCCAGGAGTTGGAGGTTGCTGTGAGCTATGATGCCACAGCACTCTACCCAGGGGGATAGCTTGAGACTCTGTCTCAAAAAAAAATAAAATAAAATAAAATGAAAGT